>JAKCPI010000200.1:0-41086 GCA_023213315.1 Euborellia annulipes
GGCGTAGAGGTTAGCGTGCTAACCTCATATACCAAACGTCGCGGGTTCGGACCCCAGGCAGTCCGATGATTTTATTTAAGCCAATTGGATACTAAATGGCTTAAATAAGAATGCCTGGACCCCAATATATATAATTTAATAATAACGGATATCGTAAATGTCTTAAATGGCCTAAGTTGCCGAAAAGACAGTGTGAATGTGTGTGTGAGTGTGAGTGTGAATGAGAAAAAAGTGTGAATGTTTTAAAAAGAAAAAAGAAAAAAAAAAAAAAAAATAACGCTTATATTAAAAAATAAAAATAAAAAAAAAAAAAAAAAAACATTTTCTCTCTTGGAGGAGACGAAAGAATTTCTTCTTTTTTACTGAATAAATAAACGTCATTCAGTAAAAAGATTCAAATGTCAAATATTGATCATAACGAAGGTCTGAAGGGCGGAAAGAAAAAAAAAATCCAAGGTGAAGAGGAAAAAAAAATGAAAGAAAATAAAAATTACTAAAATTTTTACTATTAAGGAAAACATTTCACTTGCAATATAACTTACTTACTTGAATTTTTTTCTTTCAATCATTAAAATTTTTCGGGGCCTCTGGGTCTTAGCACAGTGGTAGAGTTCTCGTGTGCTAAGAGAAGGGGGAATCCTGATTCTTGGACTATTATTTATTTCAATTGGTAACATTTCAAGAAATAAATAAAGAGGGTGTCTAAATGGCCTCGAATGCCGAAAAAGCCTCTAAATAAAAAAAATAAATATTTTTCATTTGACTCGTCAGATTTAGACGCATAAAATTTCAATAGAATTGGAAAAATTTTATTTTGCTGTAATGGCTCATTTTCAACTTCACCTTCTTTATAGGAACCGACCGAATATTCGGTTTCGGTTACGGTTTCGGCCAGTTTCGGCCAAAAATCATGGTTTCGGCCGTAGTTTCGGTTTCGGCCAAAAAGTGGCCGAACCTTTCGGCCGGCCGAAACCAGAGTCTGAAAAAATGGGATGAGACTCGCATGCAAAAAAAAAAAAAAAATATTTGACCTTTTTACTTTCTCTTACCTATGTATATATGTAATATATATATAGAGAGAAAGTATTGGATTCATGTCAAAAATTCGATGTCGAGATTTTGATGGATCTTCACGTTTTGAGGACCCCTGAATCCAAAAAAGTGGTTTTCGCGACATGGTCTGTCTGTGTGTGGGTGGGTGGGCGGTGTGTGGGTGGTGTGTGTTCAATTTTAAGCATGAAGGAATTGACCTACGAGGTTGAAATTTTATATTTAAGTTAAACACCCCCCGGGACCGGAAAAATAAGCTTTTAATCAAAATCGGCCAAAGAGTACTAGTACTTTACTGATGTACTTTTTCAGTTTTTTTCGATTTTCTTAAAATTTGCTCCAACGATTTTTTTTTAAATTCAAAAATCAATTATTTTTTAGATGCTCTTTCAAATGTATATTCTCATTTTGCAATTGAAATCTTCTGAAGACCACTTTACTCTTGTATTTCATAGCGAAGATAGGAAAAATGGTTGCCATGGTAACAAAATATAAATATATTTCAAAAATAATTCTGTTTCTTTTTTTGTATATAATCATGTGACGTCATAAAATATTGTTGGTAAAATTTTACTCAAATTTAGTATTTGAATCTCTATATTCAATTTCGTAGTCTTTCGAGTTCTTTTAAAGTATTGGATTCAAGTCAAAAATTCGATGTCGAGATTTTGATGGATATTCATACTCGTTTTGAGGTCCCCTGAATCCAAAAAAGTGGTTTTCGCAACATGGTTTGTCTGTCTGTCTGTGAACAATATCTTAAGAACGAAAAGAGCCTAGAGCCTATATTTAATTTAGGTACCTCTCTGGGTTGTGACACGAAATTTTTGAACAACATCGGCCAGAGTAGGCCTACTAGTATTTTACTGATGCACTTTTTCAGTACTTTTCGCTCCAACGATTATTTGTTTAAAATTCAAAAATCAATTATTTTTTAGATGCTCTTTAAAATGTATATTCTTATTTTGCCTTTGAAATCTTCTGAAGCACACTTTACTCTTGTACTTCATAGGAAATATAGGAGAAATGGTTACCATGGTAACAGAATATAAATATTTTCCCATGTTTATAAATTGTACATCTTGAATTCAAATGTACTGTACTTTCGGAAACTAAATACTTATATGTCGACACAAAAAATATGGTGTGACAAGCACAGAACACAATTTTCAATTACCGAAGGTGTGAGAAAGTTGTAAATTATGCGACCAACCACTCCAGATTTCTTTTTTATTAAAAAATGAAGGATAAAAAAACTTACTCATATTTTTACTTTCTCTTACCTATGTATATATGTAATATATATATAGAGAGAAAGTATTGGATTCATGTCAAAAATTCGATGTCGAGATTTTGATGGATCTTCACGTTTTGAGGTCCCCTGAATCCAAAAAAGTGGTTTTCGCGACATGGTCTGTCTCTCTCTCTGGTGGGTGTGTGGTGTGTGTGTGTGTGTGTGTGTGTGTGTGGTGTGGTGTGTGTGGGTGTGTTGTGTGTGTGTGTGTGTGTGTGTGTGTGTGTGTGTGTGTGTGTGTGTGTGTGTGTGTGTGTGTCTGTGTGTGTTCAATTTTAAGCATGAAGGAATTGAGCTAGGAGGTTGAAATTTTATATTTAAGTTAAACATCCCCCAGGACCGGAAAAATAAGCTTTTAATCAAAATCGGCCAAAGAGTACTTCAATGGCAAAATGAGAATACACATTTGAAAGAGCATCTAAAAAATAATTGATTTTTGAATTTTAAAAAAAATCGTTGGAGCAAATTTTAAGAAAATCGAAAAAAACTGAAAAAGTACATCAGTAAAGTACTAGTACTCTTTGGCCGATTTTGATTAAAAGCTTATTTTTCCGGTCCCGGGGGAGTTTAACTTAAATATAAAATTTCAACCTCGTAGCTCAATTCCTTCATGCTTAAAATTGAACACACACCCACACACCCACAGACAGACCATGTCGCGAAAACCACTTTTTTGGATTCAGGGGACCTCAAAACGTGAAGATCCATCAAAATCTCGAGATCGAATTTTTGACATGAATCCAATACTTTCTCTCTATATATATATTACATATATACATAGGTAAGAGAAAGTAAAAAGGTCAAATAATTTGCACTTGAGGGAGAAAAAAAATTTAGTCTCCCTAAAAAAAAGGTAAAATGATTTTCACGGGAGGGAAAAAAAAATTCAAAATACGAGAAAGTAAAAAAAAAAAGGTAAAATGAAAAAAAAATTTTTATAGGAAATACAAGTTTCGGTTTCGGTTACGGTTTCGGCCGAAACTAAGGTTGAGGCCGAATATTCGGTTTCGGTTTCGGTTTCGGCTGAAAATCTTGTTTCGGTCGGACCCTACTTCTTTATATTCATTATGACATCACTGACGAGAGATAAATATTTAATTTTTTTTTTTTTTTATATACCCGAGTCGAAATCGAACGCCTGGTTTGCGTCTACAAAACCTCAGAATCTAATTGTTGTCTAAGTAGACTTAACAGAATCAAACTAGGATTTGAAAGCATGGTTTCTATGGAAATTTTATAGTCTGGTTTGGTTCTAACAAGTCTACTTATGTCCCTTTTTGACATGTTTAGACTCAGACCAGGTATTCGAAATACTAGTTTAAGTCTACCAGATCTACTATTACGACCAGCAGTACTGAATGCTGGAATCCTAGTTTAGGCCTATAAATTCTCATTTAAAATTTGTTTATATACATATATACAGAGTGATAAAAAAGTTCTGATAATTTTGTTAGATTAGCAAAGAGGTATGCTTGTTTTTTGGCAATGAGAAAAATAACTTTTAGAGTGTTTTCTTCAAATAAACTGCTGGACAAAAGTATTGCATACAATTTAAAAATGTTGTAATTTGAAATTAAAATCTATTATTATATATTTTTTTTTGGACTTCTTGGTGGGGAAACCAAACGATTTATTGAAACGTCTTCAAGGTACTGCAGTACAACTCGAGCAGGGTGACATCTGGCGTTGTCTTGCATAAATAAAAAATTATCACCGACTCTTCTGGCAAATGGCACAACATATTGCTGGATAGCATTAAGATACCTCTGGGCATTTAATATACCAGCATCAACAATGTGCAACACTGCACTGGCATCAAAATTTATGCCTCCCCTAACCATAATCCCACAGCCGCCAAAACTCTTTTGGGGAGATGTTAACTCCTGCATACCTCCCCCCTTGTCGCCTCCATACTCTCATCCTTCCATCTGGAGAGAATAGAGTGAATATAGTGAATTTTGCGACGATTATAAGTAAATATAAAATAAATATATAATTTAAAAAATGAAAAATTGTTTTTATAATTCAAATTACAACATTTTATTACATTTTTCAATTTTATGCAATACTTTTGACCAGCAGTTTATTTCGAAGACATTTAATAGCACTTCACCGCTGATGAAGAAGTCCTATTAAATGCCATCGAAATATTTGAAGAAAACACTCTAAAAGTTATTTTTCTCAATGCCAAAAAACAAGCATACCTCTTTGATAATTTATACAACTTGGCACTCCACATTCGAAATTTTTTACTTTCTCTTACATCTATATATGTTAATATATATAGAGAGAAAGTATTGGATTCATGTCAAAAATTCGATGTCGAGATTTTGATGGATCTTCACGTTTTGGTCTTCATTTCGCTACAATTAAATTCTTAAATAAAAGGAAAATCAAATTAATCTTTAAATAAAATAATATTTTTTGTTTAAATATCAATTTTCTTTAATTTGAGAATAAGATAACATATATTTAAAATATTTTAAAAATTCCAAATGCTCTTCGTGTCGATTTCAATATTTCTGGGGATTCATTACTGAAATTGTTTTAAAGAAAATATGGATGTAAAAATAAGTTTCCATCTCTAAAATAAATCACATTAATTTTTACATTGGCTGTATATGTAGGCCTATACCATTAGCTATCACGTGTGGAAAAATATTTTTCTTTTCAGTAAGAACTTCATTTAGTTCTCTGGAAATGTGAAAAATATATAAATTAATTTTATAAATTTATAATCTTTTTTAATTTGTCTTCTTACCTTTCAAAATGACATGAATGGCCTATGTTTCTTGTATTCATTTATTAAAATTAAAGTGGCTTCTTCAGGCCAATGTGTTTTTACAACTAAAATTTATAATGAATATAATTGAAAAAATTAAATAGAATATAAGATTACATCTATATAAAAAAATAAAAATAAAAATAACAGCTAACCTTATCATTTTGTTTTGGCTTGTTTTTATAACGTTGACCCTTAAATAAATAAAAATAATTAATATTAATAAAGAAAATTAATGAAAAAAATGAAAATAAAACTTAAAACTTACTTCTTTTTTATCGATAATAAATCCAAATATCCAAGAAATGAAAGGAAATGAAAGCCGGTCATCTATTAAAGCTTTGGCGCTGAGATCGCACTGTTTTTAATTTTTACCCGAGAGGATTAGAAGGTTCAAACCAGTACTTCCCGAGTCAAAATCGAACGCCTGGCTTGAACCTTTTAGTCCTCAATTGAAGACTGCAAGGTTCAAGCCAGGCGTTCAAGTACTGGTTTGAACCTTCTAATTCTCCTGGCAGGCTCAGTAGGCTCAAGCCAGGCTTTCAATTTTGACTCAAATACTGGTTTGAACCTTCTAATTCTCCTGGTAGGTTTAGTAGGCTTTAACCAAATTTTAATCCTATCAAATAACAAAGGAATTGAGGACTAAAAGGTTCAAACCAGGCGTTCAAGTACTGGTTTGAAACTTCTAATTCTCCTGGTAGAATCAGTAGGCTTTCACAAAATTGTAAATAAATAACATCCCATCAAATAACAAGGGAATTCAGGACTAAAAGGTTCAAACCAGGCGTTCGATTTCGACTCGGGTAACTTTAATAATATTTTTTTACTAAATATTAGAATCTCCAGAACTTGTTTAAGGGAGGATGCAATTGATTTTACAGCCTCCATAAGAGGTCGTCTTATAAGACTATTTTTATTTTTACTTTAACAACAACAGCAATTTCCAATTTTAAAATTTCAACCAACTAAATTAATATCAAATTGAATTTTATTTTAAATAAGGTAGTATGGAAAAATAACAATATTTAGGGTATTAAAGAACTTCGTAACAGGACACGACTGCCTTAGGGCCTGACGATCGATCACTGTTAAGGGTCGTATTTGCGAGCTATTTGTCAGAAACAAAATATTTTATGAATATTGATAAACAATTTATTTTATTTAAAATTAAATTAGTAATTTAATTTTTTAGAAGGGATGAATTATACCCTCCATCCTCTGGTTACACGACATAGCATTAATTGGATAATTTTATGTTTATTTAAAGAGAGGAAAAAATATACTCAAATTAATTCCTACATTTCTTAAAATCATTATCATTACTATATATTAATATAAAGCGCTAGTCTCTCATTTCCGTCGTATTTGTCTGATTACCACTCTCTCCCGCTAATTGGCCAGAGACAGATGAAGCGGAGTCAGAGAGGGTAATTAAAAACTTTAAAATTTTGCAATTGCTCGCCGAAAGCGAGTGAGCATGAATAAATTTGATGCATTTGCTCGCCAAAGGCGAGCTCCCTTGCTCGGGGGGAGCATCCCCCTGGCAAGTGGCAAACCCCACAGAAGGCGTATTGTATTAAATATTTAAATTATCCTTATTAGTAGATCCTTAGTAGAAAAACATTAAAACCAAATTATAAAATCATCAGTAGAAAAAGTAGCAACAAATTTGGGTGTATAAAATTTTATTTCGTTAGAAAACTAACTCCTTTCACTTGCTGATGAACCAATAAAAATGTTGAGAAAACTTTATCTTGCTACCTCCCCTCATGCCCGGATTATATACTACCACTGTATAAAAATAATTAAAAAAAAAAAAAAAACATTAAAATTCATTTGAATTGTTTTAGTTATATAAAGATCGCATATATATGAGAATCAGTATATGTGCTTGTGTTTGTGTGTTCGATCCTCGGTTTTAATTTAATCCTTGAATATGTATGTGAATAGTAAGTGTCTAGAAAAGTACACATTTAGATGAGAGACACACACAATCTGTATTTAAGGGCCATTTTAAAGACCAAAAGCACACAACTTGAAAACGCAAACGATTCAAATAGAATTAAGCTAATCCGTTTCGGTTCAACACACACACACACAGAGAGAGTGATAGTGGTAGTGGGGGAAATTGCACACAAACAAATTAAATAGAAAGAGATAAAAAAAAAAGAAAAAGAAAAAATTCTCACTCTTGGATTTTTAATTTCTCTTAGAATGCGTATGCCTAAAGAATTTAAAAAAAGTAAAAAAAGGATTCAGATTGTGTTTACGCTAATAAACCTTTTAATTAAAAATATAATAGATTAAAATTTTAAAGAGGGGTGGACTGTATGTAGGGCTGGTTGTCTTTCCAGGTCCTGGAGTTTAATAAACTGTGCAAATAAAACAATATGTATTTTTTGATAACAAATTATATTAAAAAAATCATTAAATCAGTTTAACAAATTTACTTAATCTAAGGGTTGAATTATTGAAATCAGAAGTAACAATTTGAGAAAAAAATATAGAAATGATAAATTATTCTCTATTGAGATCAAATGGAGAATAGAAAAGTTTCTTTTATAAATACCTTTTGTTCAGGTTTAATATTTTGTGTTCATACAAACTAATATATATATATATAATCGTATCTTATAAAAATACGTACTCAATTAACATCAAATAGAAGATTTTTTTTTATAAAAACATGATATCATGAAATTACAGTGAATTAATTGAAGTAGTTGATGCATCAACATACGAAAACAGAAGAGAAGAGAAGCTCAAAGATATCTAAGAGCGAGATATAAAAAAAAGAAATAAACATCAAAACCAGGGGGATGATTTTGCATATTAGTTTACAAAAAATCCGCCCGACTTATGGCTCGAAGTTTGAAAAATATAAAATAAATAAATGCTTATTCATATATTTCGTCATAAGCGTTAACATCACTCCCCAACCTTGATTGGACCCAGGTCAATCAATGAAAGCACGACCTACTCGGGCAAGGGAGCCAATTTTGTTATCGGTCTGGTATATTCACCGTTCAATGTTCGAATTCTCACAACACGAACTTTTCCATCTTTTCCAGGAAATATCTGTATGATTCTTCCTAGTTTCCAGAGAAGGGGTGAGGTTTTTACATCTCTTAGTAGTACAATTTGATCCACTTTGATATTTGGAGTTTGTGTAGTCCATTTCACCTTCTGTTGCAGTTGAGAAAGATAGTCGTTATGCCATTTTTTCCAAAAAGATTGAATTACTTGTTCGACAAGTTGCCATCGAGTAAGACGATTTAAAGAGATATCAGATAAATCTGGAGTAGGAGGTGAAGTAAACTTGGTGGTAATAAGAAAGTGACCAGGAGTTAAATATTCCATATTAGCACTTTCAGAAATTCGACATAAAGGACGAGAATTTAAAATAGATTCAATTCGACAAATTAAAGTTTCGAATTCAATAAGAGTCAGTATGTGATTTTTTGATACACGTTTGAGATGATATTTCATTGCTTTAACAGCGGCTTCCCACAATCCCCCATGATGTGGAGCACTGGGTGGAATAAATTTCCAATCGATTTGATTTTCAGTTGAAAATCGTTGTATTTCTGGATTTCGTTCCAAATCTTGAAAATGTTTATAAAATTCAATGAGTTCACGTTTTGCTCCTTGAAAGTTAGTTCCATGATCCGAATGTATTTCTTTTGGACTTCCTCTTCTTGAGATAAAACGAGATAAGCATTGTAAAAAAGAAGTAGTAGATAAGTCAGTGACTATTTCTAAGTGTATAGCCTTTGTAGAGAAACATATAAAGACACAAACATAAGCTTTGTGAGATTTGGCACCTCTTTTCCTTTCATATATAATGTTGAAAGGTCCAGCATAATCTACACCTGTCACGGTAAAGGGCCTTGAAGGTGTGATCCGTTGAACAGGTAGAGATCCCATTGATTGATTCAATGGTTTTGAACTGAATCTAAAACAAATAATACAATTATGAATAATTTTTCTAATTAAATTTCTAGCTCCAATTATCCAAAATTGTTGATTTAAGTGAGAAAATAACAACGTGAAATTTGCATGGCACAATTTCAAATGTAATTCATATATATATTTTGAGAGAAGTGGACAATTTTTTGATAAAATAATAGGATGTTTTTCAAAGTCTGGTAAATCTGATAATTCTAGTCTACCACCGACTCGAATAAGATTCGTATTATCATCCAAGTAAGGACTTAAATTCTTAATAGATGATTTTTTAGAAAATGGAATTTTTCCTTTCACATATTTTGATTCAGGTAGATAATTTATTTGACTAAATCTCCATATAGCAAGAAAAGCTTCTTGAATTTCTTCTGAAGACAGATCTCCAGTTCGACGAGGACGTTGTTTTATTTTTGATAGAGAATTATATTTAAAACGTAAAATATAAGCAGCAATTCGATTAAGAGTTTTGAATGAATATTTTTGAGAAAATAAATTTTCTTCTTGATTACATTTCAATGAGATAGTATTTTTGACATTGGATTCTTGAGATACGATCGGCGTATTCAATGTTTGATGATTATCAATTTGACAGCAATCATCAAATTGATCGAGACTAGTATTTTTCAAAAATTGTGGCCCATGCCACCATAATTTGGACATGATAAGTTCTTCTAAAGATATTCCTCTTGTTGCGAGATCGGCAGGATTTTCTTTACTAGGAACGTGAAACCATTTTGCAGTTGGAAGTTTATCTTGTATTTGTTGTATTCGATTGGCTACGAATACTTTCCATTTTGATGGATGAGATTTTATCCATGATAAAGTAATATTTGAATCTGAGAAACAGATAATTTTTGTAATAAAATTCATAAATATAGGTTTAAAAAATGATATGAGTTTTGCTAATAAAACAGCAGCACATAATTCCAAACGCGGCAATGTTATAAAACCAGAAGGTTTAACCTTTGCTTTAGAAGCAATTAATGATATTTTAATAATATGATTATTTTTTACAGCACATAAATATAATGTGGCTGCATAGGCTGATGATGAAGCATCACAAAATCCACAAAGATAATAGGTTTCTGCATTAAGATCGATAATACATCTTGGTATTTCAATTTTATCTAGACTTTGTATTTGATTCCGAAATAGTTTCCATGACTTTTGATGATCAGGAGACAAGTGATCATCCCAGTCTAATCCTTGTAACCAAGTTTCTTGAAAAATAATTTTAAATTTTATAATTAATGGAGAAAGAAATCCCAAAGGATCATAAAGGCGAGCAAGTTCAGATAAAATAATTCTTTTTGTTATGCACTCAGATGGAATAAAATTATATTTTATTTTGAATAAATCTTCACACGTTTCCCACACTATACCTAGTGTTGTGGTAGATGAAGTCAGTTGTAAAGAAAGTTGGGATTTAGTTGAAACTCCTCCTTTCGATAATTTTTCTAATATTTGTTTGTTGTTTGAGGACCATTTATCCAATTTAAAGCCACCAGAAGATAATATTGAAGTAATATTATGAATAGTTTGTAAAATTTCTTTTTCATTGTTTCCTCCCGTTAAGAGGTCATCTACATAAATTTGTTCCTTAATGATTTTTGCTTCATAAGGATATTTATTTATATTTCTATCAGCTAGCGCTTGAATGGTGCGAATTGCCAAATAAGGAGAACAATTCAATCCAAATGGTAAAGTGGTGAGGCGATATATTTT
Organism: Euborellia annulipes; assembly: GCA_023213315.1. Lineage (NCBI taxonomy): Eukaryota > Metazoa > Arthropoda > Insecta > Dermaptera > Anisolabididae > Euborellia > Euborellia annulipes. Next base: position 10,821 of record JAKCPI010000200.1, read on the forward strand.
CAGAGGCTCTAAAGGGTTGTCCCTCCATATACATCTTAGAAAATTCCTATCTTCAGGAGATATTTTAATTTGACAATACATTTTTTCAATGTCAGCTGCAATAGCAATTGGTGAAAATCGAAAGTTAGTTAAAATCAATCTGATATCAGGTTGAAGAGATGGACCAGTCATTAGGCAATTATTTAGAGAATTGCCATTCGAAGCTTGTGCAGAACCATCAAACACAACTCGAACCTTAGTTGAGAGACTAGCTTCTTTAATAACTGGATGATGCGGTAAATAAAAATTTGAAGTTTGAGAGTCTATTTCTTCTCTTGATAGTTCTTGAACTAATTCCATATGATTTGATGAAATATATTCGTTCATATAAGAATGATACTGATTTTTGAGATTTGAATCTTTTTCAAGTTTCTTCTCTAGAAGTAAAAATCGCCGTTTTGCAGATATAAAATTATTCGGTAAAAAAGATTTATCTTCTTTAAAAGGAAGTTTTAAAATGGTTCGTCCATTATCTTTGATTTTATGAGTTTCACGAAAATGAATCTCGCATTTTTTTTCCTCTTCAGACAATCTTGTTGTTTCTGGGACATCATCCAGCTTCCACAGATTGTGCAGAAGATCATCAGTGGAAATAAAATATGAATAAGAAATATTTTGAGAAGAATTTGAATCACAATTTCCAATTAAAATCCATCCAATTTCGGATTCATATGCAGTTGGAGATCCAGTTGGTCCAATGATACGATTCCCTGTCATTATTTGCGCATAGACATCCGCTCCAAAGATAATATCAATAGGGGCAGATTTATAAAATTCGTTGTCTGCTAAAAATAAATTATCTACATGAGACAGATTTGGACATGCGACATTGGTTGCTGGAATATTATTGGTTAATTTTTCTACAATTAAAGCTTTTGCTATCAATGAAGTATTTTGTTCATTTCTTGGACCATATGAAAATTCCAAAGAACTTTGAACTTGTTGAGTGGCATTGCCTATTCCGGATAAATAGATTTCCGTCTTCTTCATTGGTAACCCCAATGTTTTAGAAAATGATTTTAAAATCAAAGTATTTTGGCTACCCGAGTCTATCAAAGCCCGTGCTCTCATCAACCTTCCTGATTTTGATTTAATATTAATAATAGCCGTACCTAGAATGATGTTACCAAACGAATTACATGAATAAACATTACTGGCAATGTGACAGCTGTTCGAAGACTGGGTCGTAGACGAGGCAGGAGTAGTAGATGAAGATGGTGCCGATGACGGAGAAGTCGCCGGAGATGAGACATCCTTCACCTCAGGAGTTTTGTTGGCTTCTTCAGAATTGACAGATTTTTGTTCCTTGTGCAATAATAAATGGTGAGAGCCATTGCACTTTTTACATTTGACTGCTTTACAGTCTGGAAGCAAGTGTTTATCAGAAAAACATAAAATACATAATCTAAAAGATTTTATTTTCCTCAACCTATCTGCTTGGTTTAAGGACAAAAATTTTGAACAATTTATTAAAAGATGATTTGTCTTACATAATTTACATGTTTCGTTACTAGTTGCATGTAATCCAACGGATTTACTAGTTTTGTTTTTAAGTGGTTCTTTTACAGGACTATCAATTGAAAAAACATTAGATATTCTTTCTAAATAATTTAGAAATTCTTCGAGCTTGGGAATTTTATAGTCATGTAATGACATAATCCATGATTTTCTAATAGAAAAATCTAATTTTTTCATTAAAATTCTAATTACAAGTGAATCCCAATGATCAACAGGTTGTTTTAAAAATTTTAAACTTTTTAAAGAAGATCTAGTTTCATTAATTAATTTTTTCAATTGATCAGTGTCTTGACTTTTTATTGTTTTTAATTCAAGAATACGATCTATATAACCAAATATAATTTCATTTTCTCGATTATATCGATTTTGTAATAAATTAAGAGCTTCCTGATAATTTTCAGGTGAAATAGGTATATTTCGAATTAAATCTAATGCTTCTCCTTTGACAGAAGCTTTTAAATATTGTAATTTTTTAATATCATTTAAATCATTTCTTTGATCAATATTTGTTTTAAAAGAATCCCAAAAAGAAATAAATTTGGTGATGTCACCATCAAACTGTATTAAATTTATTGGTGGTAAAGCAATATTAAGCTCATGAGAATTAGATATTTTGTGAAAAGATTCCTTTTCAAAAGTTTTTAAATTTTTATGCAAAGTATAAGAAACCAAATTCAATTCCTTTTTGAAATCGTGAAATTCTTTGACATATTTTACAAGAGTTTTTTCCTCAGCTTTTGTTTCAGCTAAATTGTCTATAAGATCATCAATCGAATCTTCAATTTTCTTAATATCAATTAAAATTAAATTCAATGTTATTACATCATGAATTTCTGCTAAATTGGAATTATTTTGATTAATTTCAAAAAATTGAAATTTTAAAAGAGAAAACCTTTTAGAAATTTTTTCAATAGAAGTCATTTTGTTTTAATTTTCCCAATTTATTATTCCAAGGTTTGAAAGACTTTTGAATTGAAAACAATTCTTCAAATGTGAAATTGAATACAAATTAATATTTTAGATTAAAAAAATACAATTTTTTTTTTTTTTCCTAATTTTTCAAGGTCACAAATTGATATCCGGTATCGAATGATCAAAAAAAATAAATAAGATATGTTTACGCTAATAAACCTTTTAATTAAAAATATAATAGATTAAAATTTTAAAGAGGGGTGGACTGTATGTAGGGCTGGTTGTCTTTCCAGGTCCTGGAGTTTAATAAACTGTGCAAATAAAACAATATGTATTTTTGATAACAAATTATATTAAAAAAATCATTAAATCAGTTTAACAAATTTACTTAATCTAAGGGTTGAATTATTGAAATCAGAAGTAACAATTTGAGAAAAAATATAGAAATGATAAATTATTCTCTATTGAGATCAAATGGAGAATAGAAAAGTTTCTTTTATAAATACCTTTTGTTCAGGTTTAATATTTTGTGTTCATACAAACTATATATATATATATATAATCGTATCTTATAAAAATACGTACTCAATTAACATCAAATAGAAGATTTTTTTTTATAAAAACATGATATCATGAAATTACAGTGAATTAATTGAAGTAGTTGATGCATCAACATACGAAAACAGAAGAGAAGAGAAGCTCAAAGATATCTAAGAGCGAGATATAAAAAAAAGAAATAAACATCAAAACCAGGGGGATGATTTTGCATATTAGTTTACAAAAAATCCGCCCGACTTATGGCTCGAAGTTTGAAAAATATAAAATAAATAAATGCTTATTCATATATTTCGTCATAAGCGTTAACAGATTGAAATTTCTATTTATATATTCTTCTCACAGAAAAACATTAAGTAGATGTCATATCTGTTTTTCTCTTTTGTTCCTTCTGTTTTGAGCGCAAACTGCTCAACTACAAAATAATATGTCTATATTTTGTAACACTTACAGGTCTATTCTCTAAAAACAGACGTTAAAATTTAAAATAAACAAATGGGTGTTAAAAAGTAATGTAGAACATCAGCGTTAAAAAAAATGCTATTCTCTAAACAAAGTTTTAACAGCGACGTTAACATGATGCTTTTATTTCAAAGCTATCAAAATCATAACCTTACTTTTTTTGTTAAGAACCCCATGTTTATTTTAAACTCGACGTTCAAATATTAAAACCACCTCCTAGATATGACATTAATTTTTAACACTATTTACTAAATGTTAACGCTTTGGCTTTAAATTGTTGTTTACAGAATAGCTATTTGAGACAAGGAAGTAATTTTGAATAGCATTTTTAACGCTGATTGTTTTTACATTACTTTTTAACACCCATTTGTTTATTTTAAATTTTAACGTCTGTTTTTAGAGAATAGACCTGTTAGAGAGTTGCGTCCATGAGTAATAGTGCGTTTCAAGTTTAATATTATAATTTTATTTTTTAATTCGTTTAAGGTCTTTTTCTGCATCGTAGGCCATTTGAATGGCATCAAATTCAATTAAAATAAAATTCCTCGCCTGGGACGGGATGCGAAACCTTGACTTTTGGTATCAGAAGTCAATGCTCTATAGACCTTAAACAAATAAAAACAAAAATTACCTCTTTAATTATCAACCCAACAAGATTTTTCAAATTTATCAGATAAGAATTTGTGCTTTCTTTCCTAACAAAATTTTACTAATTTTAACAAAAAATAATATCCTTTTGGAGAATATGTTGAAAATACTAAAATTGATTCTATTGACGATTGATTAAATCTCAACAATGACATCATAAGGCCAATATTATTGTTAAGTCAAGTACTATATAATAAATATATAATATTCTATTACTGTAGATATTGCCATTATGAGATGTGAACAAGAATAGACGTTATTAATTTGTGTCAGGTTAATCAGAGTAATATGTTAACGTTATATTTAAGTAAATTTAACCAGGATAATTAATAACGTCTATTCTTGTTCGCATCTCATAGAGGCAATATCTAAATGAATTCATGTTTTTTTTTTTTTATATTTTACTTAAATATAACGCTAGCCTGAAGATGTCATTGTAAGACAAAATCGGTCGCCAATAGAATAAATTTTAATAGAGATTATATTTTATAAATACAATACTCTTTTCAATACAATGATTACATTAGACATGGAGTAATTCATTGAATACATTTGTAGAAAAGTTTACTAGATTTTTAATCTACTTTTATTTAACTTTGGCAATGCCCGAGTAAAAATGATTAAAAATGATCGAAGGATACACACGCCCGCAGCAGGTCTGCATAGTGAACTTTGAGGGACACACGGGGGTACACACGCCCCCACCAGGGACACATACAGTAGATCGAAAGTGACCAGAAGAAAAATGTATGTCCCTGGTGCGGGCGTGTGTATCCTTCGATCATTTTTTAATCATTTTTACTCTTGTACGCAGTTTAAAAAAAGGTTCTTCAGTAATGTATTTTTTTTTTTTTTTTTTCCATTTCTTCAAGTTTAAATAAAATAAGAAAAATTATATTTTTTGAATCACTATTTAGTATTCATCTCAAGTTTTGCTAATATACTTGAGTCATGAAATGTTTACCTTCGTAGGCTCCAAAAATAGTTATCAATTCTTAAAGGAGTTCAAAAGCAAAAACGACAGATAAAATGAAAAATTTTAATGTACCAGTAAGATAACTGAATAAGGAAATAAATTATATTGACACACGCTCCCTCAAAACAAAACAAGGGAACTACGCTCCCTAAATTAATATTAAATAAATAAAATTCAATTAATGGTTGGTATATTGAAAAGCCGATTATAAAAATAATGATAAAATATTACTAGGCCTATTATCAATTTTTATTACAATATATTTGTTTAAACAAATCAACTGATTAAGAGTGTTTTTTGAATTTTGTTGTTTAAAAATCGATTTGGTTGTGATCCTATTATATATATTAAATACATTAATTAAATTAAATAATTTTTAGAATTTGAGAGTATCAAATTAGCGCCAGCTAACCATAACCAAACAATAAGAATATTATTAATTATAACATTGAGAGAAAAAAAGGAGGATGGGTAGAAGAATAGGAATATTTATACAAGGAAAGAGAACAAATTTCTCGCTATTATAATTTTACAAAGAGTCAATTTTATTTAAACTTGGTTGAATGGAGAGGGAGAGAGAGAGAGGGCTTTTGTTCATTCATTGTTCAGACTGAAATTACCAACATTTAATTAACATAAGATGGTGATTTTATCTTAATGCATTTACCACTCAACTCTTTTACAACAACATTCCAATTTGTGCTTATTTTATAATTGTTATTATACACTTATTATATTCAAATTCAAATGAAGCCCTTTTATAAATGGTCATCCTTCTATCTCTTATAAAAAAAAATTAGGAAAAAATTTTTTTTAAATAAATAAAACCTTTTTCTTATCAGATATATATATGCCATAGAATGAGTGGTCGAAACGTTGTAATTTTTTACAAATAAACCAGAGTTAAACCGAAAACAAATTTTCAATAGTCAAATCTATAAACTGCAAGTATGGATCTACTCCAGCAAACCCACAACACAATTTTCAATATATGCCAGGCAACGGAGTATAATTCATATCTACGGGAAATACAGTCTAACTTCAGAGATCTATGAAATCCATTCCTCCATGAAATTATCAATAGACACATAGAAACAATAGTCAAATCCGCAGTATATTTCCTCTTAAAAAATTATTAACAACTTTTGAACATTTTCTGTTTTAACACAATCACCATCAATTTGCTTATTTTCTATGTATCTCCCCATATATTGTTGCATTATTAAACTTCTCAAGATTTATGCACAGGGTATCAATAATAATTACACAGGACAACAAAAAACAAAAATTATTTTTGGTGCATTGAAATTTACAGGGTATATGGTGAGCGGTATTCCAAAAATGGCATCAGTTCCCGGCAGCTTGGAGAAAAATATTTATTTATTTTAAATGATCCATTAAAAAAAAAAAATTGAATAAAAACAACTTTTTGATTGGATTTATTTGCAAACATGTTTTTCTAATGTTTATTTTCTATTATGTTTTTCTTAAATGTATTTTCTATTATGTTCTTATTATAATATTCTTTTATATGCTGTGTTTATAAAAATGTACGGAGATCAAAAATTGAAGGGCTGAATGGCTCCGAGCTACAGTCGAGAAATAAAGAAAAAAAAAAACTTTTGGATTTTTAAAAATATAAATAAATAATTATTATTGACACCCTGTACATCAAAGTTTTTATAATTAAGGATGATTCTTTAATGTCTAATAAAAAGTTCTAATTGATCAAATTAATTTTAAAATCAATAGTTCTATTATTAGTCTATTAATTTTAAAGATGGGCTCTAAATTAGTAGATTTTAGAATTTTTTTTTATTTAAGGTCTTTTTCGACTATTTAGATCCCGTTCCTATTTATTTAAATTGATTGGTAGCCAATTCAATTTAAATAAATTTTTGTCGTATGGGACGGGATGCGAATAAATGGTCAGTCTGCTAACCACTACACCAAGGCCCGGAAACAAACAATCTTAAATAACTGTGAAACAGTGGATTTCAGATCTCATGTGCATTATATTAGTTTTTAACCTGTAATATAACAATATATGGAGTGTTTCATAGAAAAAAATCTGGTGTGACTGGCGCACAGCACACAACTTTCTCTTACCTTCGGTAATCGAAAGTTGTGTTCTGTGCTTGTCACACCAGATTTTTTGTGTCGACATGTATTTAGTTTCCGACAGTAGGGTACAATTGAATTCTAGATGTAAAATTTATAAGTATGGCAAAATATTTATATTTTGTTACCATGGCAACCATTTCTCCTATCTTTTCTATGGAGTACAAGAGTAAAGTGGTCTTCAGAAGATTTCAATCACAAAATGAGAATATACATTTTATTGAAGATCTAAAAAATAATTGATTTTTGAATTAAAAAAAAAATCGTTGGAGCAAATTTAGAGAAAATCGAAAAAAACTGAAAAAGTGCATCAGTAAAGTACTAGTACTTTTGTTCAAAAGCTTCGTGTCACGTCTCAGGGGGGTTCCTAACTTAAATATAAAATTTCAACCTCCTAGCTCTTTTCGTTCTTGAGATATTTTGTTCACAGACAGACAGACACACACACACACACAGACAGACCATGTCGCGAAAACCACTTTTTTGGATTCAGGGGACCTCAAAACGTGTATATCCATCAAAATCTCGACATCGAATTTTTGACATGAATCCAATACTTTCTCTCTCTCTCTCTCTCTCTCTCTATATATATATATATATATATATATATATATATATATATATATATATTACATATATACATAGGTAAGAGAAAGTAAAAAGTTGATGGTGATTGCGGCAAAACAGAAAGTATTCAAAAGTTGTTAATAATTTATTGAAAAAAAGTATACCTCAGAACATAAATATAACAAAATTTGAAATTTACATCTTAAATCTTCAGCGCTGATCAAGAATTGCTAAGTCAACTGAAACTTTGACAATTTTTCGACTTGAAGATGGAAGCGATTTGTTGTCGAAACGTCAAAAAAATATAAACATTTATTATTTATTGTTGTCTATCTTGGGTCACTCCTTGGATTTATTTCCATAGCCATTGGTTTCTTTATTTAAATTAATTGGTAATTAAAATAATTAAGTCTATTAATGGTTAGTTTCCGGATGTTCATGCAGTAGAAAGTGAAGGGATTGAAATTGAACCACACCCTTCTTTTTTTAGAGGGAGGGTGATTTCTTTTGGGTGGTTGTCTTGGCATTGGAGATCGCAATCCACCCCGCAATGGCAGCAGCCTCCTCTATTCCAACGGCTTATTCATATGCAAATCAACGCGAGTTTATTAGCTCTAGGAAAATAGAAAAGCTCTCTCTCTTTCTCTGCAAAAAAGGTGCTTTTGGAGGACAACGTCAGACGGTCAAGAGAGGGAAAAAAAGACACGATAAAAAAAGAGTTTCGACTAGCATACGAGAGGGAAAGAAGATTTTTCTCGAGGATTTATTGTTTCGGTTATAATTAATTTTAGGGATTTTTTCTATGTCAGAAGAAAACAAAAATGATTCATTTTGATATAACTAGAATTTTCCATTTAAGAGAAGAAATATTTACTTTTGGGATTATACTTAATTTTTTTTTTTTAGCATAAATTGAGAAGAAATTATTCAAAGATTCATTCATTAATAATGGAATTTTTTATTTTAAATCATGCTATCTAAACTCTTAAAGTGCAGACAAGTTTAAAAATAAAAAATGAGACTAGGATGTGAGAAATTGTTTTTGAAAAGAGAAGAGAAGAGCAAGTGTCAAAAAGAAAAGCAAATTGTCAATTTGAATTCTTCTTTCATACTCCGAATTGAAATATTTTTCTTATAATATTTTTTGATTTTGCTTTGAATGAATTTCATGGTACATTTTTTTACACTTGGTACACGAGTTTTGATAACTATAAAAAATGCCCACGGGGCGTGGTGTAGAGGTTAGCGTGCTAACCTCATATACCAAACGTCGCGGGTTCGGACCCCAGGCAGTCCGATGATTTTATTTAAGCCATCTGGATACCAGATGGCTTAAATAAAAATGCCTGGACCCTAATATATATAAATTCATAAATAACGGTTATCGTAAATGTCTTATATGGCCTGAGCTGCCGAAAAGACAGTGTGAATGTGTGTGTGAGTGTGAGTGTGAATGAGAAAAAAGTGTGAATGTTTAAAAAAAAAAAAAAAAAAAAAAAACTATAAAAAATTTGATTTTAATTAAAGTTTTTTATATCTACATAGCAAAACTCCCAATACCCCGTGACAATAAGCAAGCATTGAATTTATCTGAAATCATAATAGGAAGCGATGCGGGGTTGGCGGACCTAACTTTCTCCCTCTAACCCTATCATTCGTTTTTGCAACAGGAAGAAATAGGACAGGCTGGCCCGTCGCACGGTCTGACGCCTGTTGAATGAATGAATGAATGAATATATTTATTAATGTGCTCTGAGTCTGTCCGACTCTTTGAGCATTTGCTTGAAAATACAATTTTTGTACACTTGCTCTTCTCTTACAAATACAAATAATTATAAATTATATAAATAATTGCAACACTCAAAATTAAAAATAAGTCAAGAGACAAAATTTCACTTTAAAAAAAATAAAAACAAACAATTAGTTAACAATAAAAATAACATAAAAAAAAGCTAAACAATAGTTACATAGCCTTACTACCCGCAAACAATCATCTCACCCGCAAAGCTGACAATGCAATCTTTTGTCCTTTTTTTTTTTTTTTTTTTTTTTTTTTGTTGAAAAGAGTAAGGAAGAGACAGACATACAAAGAACTGAAGGACTGCCTGTCCTAGCTCGGGCAGCTCGTGGTCGCCATCCACGTAACCACAAGACGTGGGCTCCTGAGCGAACTCGTTGAAATATGTTAAAATTTTGAATTTAAGGTCTTAGGTTAGGTTAGGTTAGGTTGAAGTGGCCGTTCCCAGAGAGGGAACACACTTAGGCCAATTTGGCCCTTTGTGATACCACGGTGGGGCTATTCCCCTACCTACCCTAAGAGGAGACTTCGGCAGGATGTTTGAATTATTTGCCGCAAGCTGGATTCGAACCCGAGTCGTGTTGAGACTTCGGACTCCGTAATCCTCAGCTTAGCCGGCTTAGCCATTGCCTCCTCTAATTTAAGGTCTTACAATTGTTAGTAGTAGTATTGGGTCCGCCTTTTTTTGAAATTTTAACAATTGGTCCCTCTCTAATTGTTTTATGATGAAAATCGGAATTTAAGATCTTAACAGCTCAGCTATCAAAACGTCATTATTATAAAAATATTTTAAAATCAAATTGCCTGTTTAATCAAATAATTTAATTGGTGAAGAACTCTGGCTGTAAGCTTAATGGTGATGGAATCAGAAAAATAAACAAGACATGTGCACAAAATTTTCTTTCATTCAAATTTTTGTCCACACGGAGGAAGTTTTTTTATCGAAACAGCGACAACAATCAGCATTTGGTCTGCTCAGAATAAAACGTTAAGAAAAACAAAAACAATTTAAATCAAAATCTTGTAGTTAGAAAGATGAAATAAAATCACTTTCTTAAGGGGTAAAACAGAAAATAGAGACTCCTTAAATTAATATAGAACACAGGGGCGGATTAAAGGGGGGGGGGGCGAGGGGGGGCGATCGCCCCCCCCCGAAAGAAATTCACAATGTTATAAAAACTAGAAATCTAAAGAAATGATGATTTCCGGGCTTTAATTTCAATTGAATTTGTTACCAATCAATTTAAATAAATAGGAAAGGGGTCTAAATGGCCATAGATGCCCACAAAGTCCTTAAATAAAAAAAATAAAAAAAAAATAAAAAAAAACCGCCCCCCCCCGACAAATTTGCATTAATCCGCCACTGATAGAACAATTGGATAAAAAAACAAAAAATAATAATAAATTTCTCTTGATAAAAAATTTTTTAAATATTGACAGTCATTCAATCTTCCCATTGTTTGATTTTTTTTTCTTCATTTGTTTTAAATTTTTTTTTGGCATCCCTACGGTATATCGTCACCCAACTTTTTTCTCTTATTATATATATATATATATATATATATATATATATATATATATATATATATATATATTCAACAGAGATAGATAGATCTTTATTCTCTTCTATACTTTCCAGACACTTTGCTTGTGAATATAAAACATACTTTTTTTTTGTTCTGAGCTGGCTGGCCCTTTGCATTGATAGCCAGGCCAGGACGACGAAACTCACCCCGGGACGGCGAAAAGCACTTATCCGGATTGAGTGACAATTTAACGGTCCATAGAGAAAGAGAGATGTCGACTTCTCTTCTTTTTTTTTTTTTTTTTGGTTGAGCTGAGCAAAATGAGGATGAAGATGAAGAAGAGTCGACTCTCCTCTCTGCTTTTGTCCCTAAACTAAAAGCATCACCTTAACTTCCGACCTAAGGGAGAACCACAAGGCATATATCTTTTTATATCAAGTGATTTTTTTTTTGTTGAAAAAAAATATACATATTTTCATAAATATATAGAGTGGCATGAAAGTCACAAGATGAAAAAAGCCAGAGAACATAGTGACATGTATCTCATAAATTTATTTTATCTCGAAAACGGCAAAAAAGCAAAGTTTTTCTATTAAGTAAAGGCGGATATAAGTAGTGAAGAGTAAATATTTAAAAGTAAAACAGAAAATAAAGTGATAGGGCAGCAATCAACAGGCTCTAATTAAATAAAAAGTGAATCAATGAAGTCAGTCGCTGTTTGTCTATAGACAGGAGAAGGAGCAGGTGCAGCCAAAAATAAAAGCCTCCGATTTAATATAATTCAACGAGACGTTTCGGGTGAGTTTTATTCAGCCCTTAAAAATTCAAAAGTCCTGGAGTTGGTCAATAGGGCACAACGCCGTTTCTCAGGGGTGTAATCTGGTGTGACTGGTCGCACAGCACACAATTTTTCCTTAATTTCGGCAATTTAAACTCGCATTTTGTACTTGTTTGCCAGAATATAAATACAAATCAAATTTGTAAGTATTAATATTTAAAATTTTACATTAAAAATAAATTTTTTTGAGAAAAAAAGTTTTTTTTTAATCTCGGGGGAGGGGGGGTAAATACCCTTTTACATGATACATAAATTTACATGTATCATATTTCCTAGCAAGTTGGGCCATCGTACTGAAAATGATCTAACAGCAATAAAATTTCAGGAATTTGAATAATAACTTGATTTATATAAAAATCTGGTGTGACTGGCGCACAGCACACAACTTTCTCTTACCCTTCGGTAAGAGAAAGTTGCGCACTGTGCTGGTCACACCAGATTTTTTGTGTCGAGATATATTTAGTTTCCGATAGCACCTTAGTTTCAAACTTGCATTTTAAATGTTGACTGCTTCAAATAAACTATGGTTATTTTTCAAAATTTTAATCTCATATTTGGACATTTTATACACAATATAGAATCGTAAATAAATACAAAATTTCATAAGAATTGGAAAAAAAAATTTTAAATGCCTAAAAAGTTCTAAAGGGGACCCCCTTTTGAATCGAAATTAACATACAAATCCCTATAGGAAATTAACATTAGGCCTATGAGAGAAGGCGGAGAGACAGGCGATAATGTTTGCAAGTGAGAGAGAGAGAGAGAGTGATGTGATTTCTCGGAACAATTAAAGACACTATTATGTTATTTCACCCTTATGGGGGTTAAAATAAACATTTTAAAAAAATAAGATTATTAAAAATTAATTGATGATAAGGGAAAAAATAAAAAGAAAAATTTATTTGGGTGAATGATTGATTTATTGGAAAATTTAATATAAAATTTGATTGTTGATTGGTCATTGGCTTCGCAACAATGACTTTGGGGGTAACAATAAAAAAAGGGTATTGAGTAATCTGTCGACTGGCTCAGGCTCCAAGGTTCATATTTGCTCAAGTGTAAAACAATGTTTTTATTATTAAAATTTTAAAAGAGAATTTGATCTTTTCAACATCAATGAATTATATTTAATAAGAATTTATATTGAAAGTTAATTAAATGGAAATCAAGTGACACACACACAATTTGCTCTTGTTGAATGAGTAACGTTGATCAGGACTTATCTGGTTGTTGAAGAGAGTGTTGTAGCTGCGCATGCGTGATGGCTGTTGCAGCACGAGGACCAAGCTATCGTTGATGGAGATAGTTTGGATAGCGTTTCGGTGACGGACTTGCCCAAGTACATTTCGGTCGCCTTGGCTGCCTTCATCAGGAAGAGTTTCGGCAACGGAAGAAGCAAAGTGTTGCTAAGAAATGGTTGTCGCCAGTTGGCCGGAAATGATGGCGTTAAAAATTTTAAAAACTTCTTCTCTCTTCGCATGGACTCAATTAATAATTAGGAGTGAATTTTCTTGATAAAATAAAGACTGGATATAATAATAATTGGACGTGTTGGATAAGAGAGACTGTACGGCCTGCACTTTAATGTAAAGACAGCCGCCATGAGCGATGTCATCCGCGGTCTCTCCTGGTCTCTCATGGTCTGATCTACTTGCTCGACCTCTCTCTCCTTACTGTGTGTCTGTCTGGGTGTGTGTATATCAAATTTGATTGGCAACCCTTTTGACCAATCAGAAATCAAAATAATTTCAAGTGGAAATTTCCCTTGAAAATATTGAAAATTATTTGATAATATATAAAATTTAATCGGATCGGATGAAATTATTTAATTCAATTTAAATTCAATTTCTTTGTATTAATAATATAATATTTTAATTATATAGGTATTTAAAGAGAGCAAATAAGAACCTTAGACTCTGACAAACGATATAAAAAAATATGCAACAATGGCAACGAATTTTTAAAAGAACATATTAAATAAAAATAAAAATCGTAATTAAAACGATATACCATTACATCCTGGAGACTATTTCAAAAAAAAATATTTTTATGAAATAAAAATATTTTTTTTTTTTTTTTTTTAATTAATTAGAAAATGGTTCGTTTTAATTATGTACAAAAATAATCTTTAATTGATAAACAATTGCCAGCAAGCATTTGGTTTTATCAGAAACGTGGATTCAATAAAATAATATTTGGCCAAATGTGAATTTGGTAGAACATACCGGATTTGTGATTGATCTGTCCAGGGGCGCACTCAACAATGAATATATCGGCTATACCTAATATTTACCCTCTGGAAACAGGAATTGAAAGCAATAGGACTTCTTCAATTTGACGGGAATATTAATATGTAGAACTGGCACACTACAGTCCGGCGATTCAGGGTACTGATCCTTAACTTCTCTACCACAAAGCAAAAATAAAATAAAATTTAGATGGGGCCCGTCTGGGTACGTGTTTCTTTGAATACGAAATTCACGTCCGGGACCTCTCATCTTAAAAGTTTTGGGCTGTGCCCTGGGGGTGAGCAAATTGGCTCAAGAATTGGAATATCTCTCTACTCGATTCGTTTCATATAATATATTTATTTATTATTATTTCTCCATACTCTCCTTTCATATATTTATTTATTAATTATTCAGACTCCTGTCGTTTCGGATCTGAAGGTGCAGCTCTCATAAAATAATGAATGACAAATATTAAAAATCGCGTTCCTCCCAAATAACTATCTCTTTAAAGCAGTAAAAGATTTCCCAATTATATTTCAAAATTAAATTTCGCATAAACAGACTGGGCACTAGTCACGGTAGTTCAAAAAATTAAGAGTGGGTTAAAATCCTATTTAATTAACTCAATAGTAAAAATAATATTTTTTTTTTTTTTTTTAATGGAATCGGTTTTCCTGATAGACAAACAAATACGTCTGGCAATAGTTTTGTTTCGCATCTCGCAAGATATAACAACTGTGATTTTTTTTTTTTTTAATATTATAATAATTATAAGCAAGCAAATCAATGAAACATTTTGAAAATAATATTTCGATATTTAAACACATTGATTAACTGGAATAAACTTAAAAACTACACTTCACCCTTCTTTCACTATATTTCACTTATTAGAAAAAAATTATATGATTAAATTCACTTATTAAATGTTTTGTGGGTATTCCCTCAGGAAAATTAAATAATCAATCTGATATTAGTTATATGCAATTGTAATACAAAATTTTTTTTTTTTTTGTTTTATTTTAATATAAAAGATCAAATTCTTATTTTGATTGAAATTATTTAATAGATTAATTTATAATAAATGTTGCATACACTCAAGTTTAATTTATTTCTTTATAAGATGAATAGAATTTGATTTTCAAACTAAGCATAAAAATATTTGTCATAAAGGACATAAATTTTCAATTGCCACTTGAAGGGCTTTAATAAAAATTAAAGTAGTTTTAAAATTATAAAAATGTAAAATAAAGCCTTTGCGAACTGAAATTTCTTTTAGAAAAATAATTATTTTGAAATGAGAGTGAAGAATTAAATTCAATAAGTTTCTTATGGATTAATAAGATAAATAAATGATCACTTAAAATAATTTTAAAAGACTAAAAACAAAGTAAATGTCAAAAAAAACTAATTAAAATTAAAAAGTTAGCGGTTTCAAGTTGATGCACCTGAGTTTCAAGTTTATTTGAAACGCACTTTGTGCCTATAAGGTAATCTAGCGAGTGCAATCAAAGAGAAATGTAGGCGGTCAACAAAGTAACAATTAATTGTTGAATAGTGATGGGCAAATTTTTGGAAATATTTACCTTTGGAGGCATGAGGGCCTTCTAAGGGCTCTAAATCACAATCATTAGTATAAGTTAAGGACATTAGGACAATTGCCATGTTTATTTATATTTAGTAAGTGAGCCTCGGAGAAGAGGGACAAATGGGGAAAATACTCATAGGACAATTTGAATGATAAAAATTTCTCATCACTCTCCGGTGGCTTAAATGAGTTTATTATATAACAATCAGGTTGTAGAGGGGGAATAAAGAATTGTTCATGTTGCCTAAAAGGATTTGCAGGGGCTGTGCTGCCATATGAAAATGCAGACAAAATATTTTTGAGTGTAGTTATTTTACAAATTGAACAAGCACCGGGATAAGTGATTTTTGTGGGTCGATTAACAGACGGCATCGGGGTGGACTTTTTACTATCCGAGTTAGTTTGTGATTCAACAATTTTTATAGAGAAATTACTGCTAATTTTCTCACATGAATAGAAAATGTTTTGAATTTCATGTATAAGATTTTTACAAATGCCAACTAGGGTGTCCTCGTCATCTGACAGTGGCTCAAAAGAGAAAGTTTCGGTTTGAGAGACTGGCGCGGCGGTATCAATAGTGACAGGGGTAAAAATTTCTTTTTGTTGGATTGTGTTCATTACTGGGACGGGAGATTTGTCTATGGCCTGAGGATTATGGTCAGGAGTGGAAATTAAATTTTTGGGCCAGGGCAATGGAAGTATGGTTTTGGGATTTAGCATCAAAAACATGTCTTCCTCGTCGATGACTGGGGTCAAAATTTCGTGATTATTAGGCTGAGTTTCGGATTGGCAAATGGGAAGGCGAATGACGGGTGGCATTATAGCTTTAATTTCACAGGGTTTTAATTTTGTTGGGGGTTTAGGCAGTGACGCTGGCGGACGGTAAGGCAGTGGCGAGGGAATTTGAACCTTTTCGGCTTTTGTAATTAATATCGGGGCTTGATCAGCTGATTTTCGAATTGGGGTTATTTGCTCTTTTGGGGGCATCCATTTAAGGACAAAAAGTGGCTTCTTCGGGGGTTTCATAGGCACCGAGGTTGTTAATAATTGTTCATTTGTCAATGGGGTGCTACTATTCTCAAGTACAGGAGGCGTTATGGGGCTCTGATAAAACGGATGTAATTTCGAACATTGGCAAGATTTATCCATTGGAGGGATTTGATAAAAATCTTCCAATTTGCATCCACTGTGAAAGAGCTCGCAGGGAAGTTTAGAATTTGTAATAGGATCCGATTGTTTGAGAAGTTTAAATACTTTTGAATAGCCATAAATAGCAAAAGGCCAGACTTTGTTACCTATTGGATCTGGAATATTCATCATTATTAAACGAAGTAGCAAAACACCACCAATTTGGTTTGGGACATATCTTGCCCATTGAAACCTTTGTTGAAATTGAGGTGCTAAAGGGCCTGATCTATACGAAAATTTGTTGGACTGTAGTTTTTCATTGAATTGCTGTTGAACTTCAGGGCTCCAAAAATGTCCAACGAAAGCATCTAATAATGGATCGAGGGGATTTTCAAAATTTGAATTTTCATTAGCCCATTTTAGTGCCCATGAAGCAGCTTCGCCAGTTAAGCATTTTAAAAAATATTTAAAAGCATGGAAAGTGGGAATATGCAGTTTATCTATAGCATCTTTAAATAATTTGACAAAATCAATAGGATGCAATGCATCAAAATCTAATGAGTGAGAAAATTTTGGAAATTTTTCAAAAGCTTCAGTCCACATTAAGACCGTATTAGCACAATACTCGGTTAATGACATTTTTATGCTTATATTTGATAGATTAAAAAATGAATTTATAATTTTAGTAAAAATCTTAGAGTTAAAAAAATTGTAAATAAGCTTGTGTGTATGTTAAGTTAGTTATAAATTTTAAACTTAAATTTTGAGCAAATAGTGAAACCTTTTTGCCTGATTACTGAGCCTTGAAAAGGTAGAGTTAATAAAATTTTTTTTTTTTTTTTAAATTAACAATCAATCCCAGCACCTCCACCATATTATGTTATTTCACCCTTATGGGGGTTAAAATAAACATTTTAAAAAAATAAGATTATTAAAAATTAATTGATGATAAGGGAAAAAATAAAAAGAAAAATTTATTTGGGTGAATGATTGATTTATTGGAAAATTTAATATAAAATTTTATTGTTGATTGGTCATTGGCTTCGCAACAATGACTTTGGGGGTAACAATAAAAAAAGGGTATTGAGTAATCTGTCGACTGGCTCAGGCTCCAAGGTTCATATTTGCTCAAGTGTAAAACAATGTTTTTATTATTAAAATTTTAAAAGAGAATTTGATCTTTTCAACATCAATGAATTATATTTAATAAGAATTTATATTGAAAGTTAATTAAATGGAAATCAAGTGACACACACACAATTTGCTCTTGTTGAATGAGTAACGTTGATCAGGACTTATCTGGTTGTTGAAGAGAGTGTTGTAGCTGCGCATGCGTGATAGCTGTTGCAGCACGAGGACCAAGCTATCGTTGATGGAGATAGTTTGGATAGCGTTTCGGTGACGGACTTGCCCAAGTACATTTCGGTCTCCTTGGCTGCCTTCATCAGGAAGAGTTTCGGCAACGGAAGAAGCAAAGTGTTGCTAAGAAATGGTTGTCGCCAGTTGGCCGGAAATGATGGCGTTAAAAATTTTAAAAACTTCTTCTCTCTTCGCATGGACTCAATTAATAATTAGGAGAGAATTTTCTTGATAAATAAAGACTGGATATAATAATAATTGGACGTGTTGGATAAGAGAGACTGTACGGCCTGCACTTTAATGTAAAGACAGCCGCCATGAGCGATGTCATCCGCGGTCTCTCCTGGTCTCTCATGGTCTGATCTACTTGCTCGACCTCTCTCTCCTTACTTGTGTCTGTCTGGGTGTGTGCATATCAAATTTGATTGGCAACCCTTTGACCAATCAGAAATCAAAATAATTTCAAGTGGAAATTTCCCTTGAAAATATTGAAAATTATTTGATAATATATAAAATTTAATCGGATCGGATGAAATTATTTAATTCAATTTAAATTCAATTTCTTTGTATTAATAATATAATATTTTAATTATATAGGTATTTAAAGAGAGCAAATAAGAACCTTAGACTCTGACAAACGATATAAAAAAAATATGCAACAATGGCAACGAATTTTTAAAAGAACATATTAAATAAAAATAAAAATCGTAATTAAAACGATATACCATTACAACACAAATAAAATAAAAATAAATGGGAATTTAAATAATAATTGATTTTTAATCTAATAAAAAGAAAAAGATTTAAATTCCGTTACCATGGCAACCATTTCTATCTTTCCTATGAAGAACAAGAGTAAAGTGGTCTTCAGAAGATTTCAACGGCAAAATGAGAATATACATTTTAAAGAGCATCTAAAAAATAGTTCATTTATGAATTTTAAAAAAAATCCTTGGAGGGAATTTTGAGAAAATCGAAAAAAACTGAAAAAGTACATCAGTAAAGTACTAGTACTTTTTGGCCGATTTTGTTCAAAAGCTTATTTTGAGATTCTTCAAAGGTACCTAAGTTAAATATAAAATTTCAATCCGGTAGCTCAATTCCTTCATGCTAAAAAAATCGTTACACACACACAGACACACAGACACACACACACACACACAGACCAATTTGCGGGACCCACTTTTTTGGACTCAGGGGACCTCAAAACATGTATATCCATCAAAATCTCGACATCGAATTTTTGACATGATCGCAATACTTTCTCTCTCTATATATTTCATATATAGGGTACGAGAAAGTAAAAATGGGAATTTAAATAATAATTGATTTTTAATCTAATAAAAAGAAAAAGATTTAAATTCCGTTACCATGGCAACCATTTCTATCTTTCCTATGAAGAACAAGAGTAAAGTGGTCTTCAGAAGATTTCAACGGCAAAATGAGAATATACATTTTAAAGAGCATCTAAAAAATAGTTCATTTATGAATTTAAAAAAAAATCCTTGGAGGGAATTTTGAGAAAATCGAAAAAAACTGAAAAAGTACATCAGTAAAGTACTAGTACTTTTTGGCCGATTTTGTTCAAAAGCTTATTTTGAGCGTGTGGGAAGGTACCTAAGTTAAATATAAAATTTCAATCCGGTAGCTCAATTCCTTCATGCTAAAAATCTGTCCACACATACAGACACACGCACACACACACACACACACACACACACAT
Source organism: Euborellia annulipes (assembly GCA_023213315.1). Lineage (NCBI taxonomy): Eukaryota > Metazoa > Arthropoda > Insecta > Dermaptera > Anisolabididae > Euborellia > Euborellia annulipes. Next base: position 30,807 of record JAKCPI010000200.1, read on the forward strand.
ACATACACACACACAGACCAATTTGCGGGACCCACTTTTTTGGACTCAGGGGACCTCAAAACATGTATATCCATCAAAATCTCGACATCGAATTTTTGACATGATCGCAATACTTTCTCTCCTATATATTTCATATATAGGCTAAGAGAAAGTAAAAATTATCAAGACTGATTTTTCGAACGTTGCTAACAAGATAATTTCCAATCATTCAAAAATTTACTTTACATTTGTAAAAAATATTTTTTTTTTTTTTTTATTTTCAAAATTTCAATTCTCATACAATCAGAAGAAAAAAAAATCAGTAAAAAAAGAAATATACGATAATAAAAAAAAAATCAGATGCCGTGACCAGGATTCGAACCTGGGTTATTGCGGCCACAACGCAATGTACTAACCACTATACGATCACGGCTCTCTAGATCATTAATTATTCTTTAATCTTATATTTCAAAGAATAATTAGAGATTAAAATTAAAAATAAAAAAATCAGATGCCGTGACCAGGATTCGAACCTGGGTTATTGCGGCCACAACGCAATGTACTAACCACTATACGATCACGGCTACACTCTGACTTAGTTTGAAAGTGAATGGCTCTGGAGCAGACTCTGAGAGATCAAATAAAAAGGATCTCTATAGAAGTACCTTGATAGAAGTATGTTCGATATTTAAATTGAGGACACAAACAGTCTGTTCTTTCTTGAATTTTATTTATATTATTTTGCATTGAATATATATGTTGAGTATTTAATAGAATTATACTATCTTATTGTATGTTGGATCGTTGATAGGTTTCGATCAATAGCCAAAAATAATTTTATTTCAATAAAATACATGTATAAGAATGAGATGGAAGGGAAATAAAAAGTGTAAGGGCGAAGAATAGGAGAAGAATAAGAACGAGGGTATTAAAGAGAAATTGAAACTGTTTTAAATAAAGCAAATAGGGCATCGTCAACTTTCAATTCTCAAATTTCTCAGTTTTTGGGAAAGAATCAGGGGCGTATATAAAGAGGGGCCGAGGGTGCCTGAACCCCCCCCCCCCCCGAAATTTTTCAATGAAACTCGTATATAAAAAACAAGTCAAATGATTTTCATCAACAGAGAAAAATGGATTATTTTGAATTATGGGTAGGAAAATTTACTAAACAAAAAAAAAAAGTTAAAACGGAAAAATTTGTCTTTGAGAGAGTAGGGACCTCTCTTAATATCTGGTTTTTTTGTATGGAGGAGAGGGATAGTTAAAAAAGAGTCGGTCCCCCCTCCCAACACCGGAGGGGAAAAAATGTATATATGCCCCTGGTAAGAATTACTGTATAGTCATAATAGCCTTCTAAATGCTACGTAAATAAACACTGAAAAGTAAGCAGCCTGAGAATTTTTTTTCTATATTTTCGAAGTTAATCCGCGAAATCCACTAAAATCCAGATTCTAGAATAAAAAAATCAAAGTCAAAGAATTTTACAAATTAATATACATTGTCAAACTACTGTGTTCGAAAAGGATGTTGAACGTAATATAAATAAAAAAAAAATTTCAAAGTTTGTGAAGAGATGTCTTGTAATTATACCCTAGCCAATCACCTAAGTCAAAAAAAGGCTTCCCACCTGATGCTTTACCCGGCTTTGCTGCCCTCTTTGACAGAGGACTCCTTTGCAAGAGTAACTTGAGGAAATTAAAGCATCTCGTATATAACAAAAATATCAAATCAGGTCAAATTTTTATTTGTCGAGAAAGAGAGATAGAGAGAGGAAGTAAAAGAGCGTTTGGTATTCATATCTCTAAAAAGATGTTTCGATTTATTTATAACAAAATGAGATAGAAAAAAAAACTCGAAAGAATTTTTAATAATAAGATGTAGCTATATATATCATAAAGAGGATGAAAATTTTTTACTCTCTTTTAGGTTGGATAATCTTTTGAAAAGAAAAAAAAAATACGTATAAAAAACATAAAATCTTGTTATTAAGTTTTTAAATTCAAGCACAAAAAAATAAATAAAGTAATGAAAAATATATTATTATGTAAATATTATGATAATAATTTCCCTCCGGTAAAAAAAAAAAAAAAAAATACTTATAATTAAGTGCGAGTTAAAGATGGTTTTGTTGCATTCAAGCGGCGGAGGGTGGGGGTGGAGGTTAATCTTATACTAGATATTTGGATTCTTATTTTAACCTTTATTGGCAAGGATACTTTATAATATTTCACTTTCAAAGGACAGAATTGTTAATCTATAATTTTTTTTTTTTTTTTGACTGAGAAAAAAAAAACTATTGCATCCTAAAAAAAAAATCATGGAAGTATTCTTTGTATTTTTATTCAATATTTTTTTTATTAATTAATATAAATATGATTTTGTTTGTTTAGTCTTAAGCAAAATTATTAATTTTGATTACTAAATCAAATAAACACCATTGACTAATTCATATCATTATCACTATATGAAATTCTAAATCAAATCATGTGACAATTTTATTTATTTAAATTATTTTCATACAATTAAAATTTTATATTACGTAGATAATCCAATTAAATTGATTTTAAGTTTAAAATAACATCATTTGAACCAATAAATATATTATATAAATAATTTTCAATGTAAAATAATAATACTACGATTTTTCACGGATTTTTTAAATATAAAAAAAAAAGGAATTTGGCACATAAATGACACCCAGGGCCGAAGACAGAGGAGGGGGACCCCCAATCACCGAGCCTCTGGACCATTGAATTTCAACGACAAATTGCTAATAAAAAAATAAAAAAAAAGAAATGAAAATTTTCTTCTGACGGGGCCAGGGTACTTAGGTTCTAAAATGATAAAAAAAAAATTTTCTATATCCAAGTGGAGTGGTTGAGGCCCCAGGGCTCAATTTGTGTGTTCATCGCATAAATAATAACAATAAGATATATTTATTTCAAAAAAATATATATTTTATATATAAATAGTTGAATAGGTTAATTATCACTTTGGCTTTTTAGGTTATGGAAGGCTCAAGGCGAGCTTAAGATCTAAGAACTCCCTTTTTAAAGCTTTTGGGATTTCTTTCATTTACCCCTTTCAGCAAAAGGCTATTGGGTAAAAATGTTCAAAACTTTCAACTTTTTTTTCGGCCCTGACAACACTTCACATCCCGCTATCAAAAGATTTTTGGACATTCTCTATATGAGTTATATAAATCATTTTGCTTCTATTTAACAAATGATTAATATTAATAATAAGAGACCATTAAACATATAATTTGATATTTAATTATTGTTTATTGATAGCATAATATATTATATTCATGTATAATAAGTAATTATGTCAAGTTTGAATTGATATTATATTACAATATATTGAATGTAATAAAGCTATCTAATATACATATATTTATTTATTTTCATTTATGATTCAAATTATTATTCGAAATTATTAAAGTGGAAATTAAAAGGGGCAGAATATATGAGTTGTTTTGCCAAAAATTAAAAATTATATTCCTGAATGTGATTTAAATATGAACAAAGAAAGTCAGAAATATCCTAAATCGTTTTTTTTTTTTTTTTATTTTTAAAGTGAAACTTTATTTTGATCGACACAAATTTTTTCGTTTCTCTATCACCATGTCGCGTTACAAGCCGTGACGTCAAAGGCCGTGACGCTACAAGTTATGACGTCACAAACCATGACGACAAAAATAGGAAAGTTGAAATTTAATATATATGACGAATTATAAAAAATAATTGAGATTTAATTTTTCAATTTTTAAATTGATAAAATATAATTTTTAAAATAATTTAAAATGATTAAAATACTAAATAAATATTTTTCTCAGTTTTTAACATACGCCTATTGATTTCCCATTATCATTCCCATTTTCCAATTATTAAATTAAGATTAAAAACGCAAATTTAATACAGTTAATTGAATAATTTTCTGAAAATTTTCAGTTAAAAGCCTACGATCCGAAAAAAGTTTCACTTGCATCGTGGTTTCATAAAATCACACAATGATTTTTTATTTAAGGACTTTGGGCAATTCATTTGACTCAACCGTTGAGATTGCCAATTAGAGACATTATTGGCATTAATCGTGGTTTATTTTATTTAGTAATTAATAATAAAAATTAACTGGTAAGATTATTCGTTTGTTGTCGTTATTAAGTGATTTATTCCCCCTTTTGTTATCTGAGGAAGGCAGCGGAAACGTTGTAATTTTTCTAGTTAGTTTGTATTAATTAATAAATTACCAACTAAAATAAACCACAATTAATATCAAAAATGTATTTTATTACAATTGTGATATCATTTAATTGTTAATTAGACTATCTTCCTGTAAATAAATAAGAACCCCTTTTTTGAGTCACCCTATACGTAATACAAATAAAATAAATTCGCACTTCCCATTCTATTTGTTGAGGTTTTGAAATATTCCGTTACGTTATCTAGAAAGAGAAAGGATTCAAAAAGTTTTCCAACTATTTTAGATTAAACTATTTCTATCATTCTTCAGATTTTAAATGTCCAAAGTTTGTTTTTCAACTGATATGAGACTAGAAGACTTTAAAATTAGGAAGGAATTTTTATTTAAAAAAAAATATATTTAAAATACAGTATAAAAGGAATAAAAAGCCATGTGTTGACAGGTTCTGCTAGCAAACTCTGATATATTAAATTATTTTCAATTAATAATAATTGTTCTAAAAAAAATTTTTATTTCAAAAGGAAAAAAAAATGTTCACTTATAGTCACAATCTCGAATCAAATAACGTTCACTCTTTATAACTTTCGTACTGGGAGTTTTAAATCAACAGAATATTGCACACAAGAAACGCGACGAAGCGTTAACCTTGTTTTCTTTCTTTTTATTTTTAATGTTAAAACAAATAAAATATCTCATAAATGTTTTTGTTTGTTTAAATGAATTCCACTTCTAGAAAAGCTTAAAATTGTTTTTACTTTCTCTTACCTCTATATATGTTAATATATATAGAGAGAAAGTATTGGATTCATGTCAAAAATTCAATGTCGAGATTTTGATGGATATGCACGTTTTTAGGTCTTCTGAATCCAAAAAAGTGATTTTCGCAACATGGTCTGTCTGGGTGGCTGTGTGTATGTCTGTCTGTGTTCAATTTTAAGCATGAACTACTATGAGGCTTAAATTTTATATTTAAGTTATGCAAACCCCTAGGGCGTGAAAATAAGTTTAAAAAACAAAAATCGGTCAGTAAAGTACTAGTGCTTTACTGATGTACTTTTTCAGTTTTTTCGATTTCCTCAAAATTCGCTCTAACGATTTTGATTAAGATTCAAAAATCAATTATTTTTTAGATGCTCTTTCAAATGTATATTCTCATTTTGCCTTTGAAATTTTCTGAAGACCACTTTATTCTTGCACTTCATTGGAAATATAGGAGAAATAGTTGCCATGGTAACAAAATATAAATATTTTCCCATGCTTATAAATTTTACATCTTGAATTCTAATATATCGGCGGAAATTAAATATATGTCGACACGAAAAAAACTGGTATGACAAGCACAGAACACAACTTTTGATTACCGTAGGTAAGGGAAAGTTGTGTGCTGTGTGAACCGTCATTCCAGATTTTTTGATAATAAAGTTAAGTGTTATTAAATTAAATTAAAAATTAAATTAGATAAACTTGGAAAATTCTTAAACTCTTCTTAACAAATTTAATTTTACTTTCTCTTATCCTATTTCGATATATTTTTAAGAGAAATGATATTTTTTTAATGTAAAATTTTAAAGAATTCGCCACTAATAGCCAATGAGAATTCATTGCTCCGTTTTTATTGATCTCTTACTGGTAGAGTCTGCTCCAGATCCATTCACTTTAAACCTAAGTCGGAATTTGGCCGTGATCGTATAGTGGTTAGTACATTGCGTTGTGGCCGCAATAACCCAGGTTCGAATCCTGGTCACGGCATCCGAATTTTTTTTTACACATCTTCAAAAATTCTTTTATATATTCGATATAAAAAATTAGATTTCAAAGAATAAATAAAATAAAATTAATAAATTAATTAAATAAAATAAATAAATAATTTTTAACAAAAAAATAAGATGCCCATGGGCATAACTAGGGAATTTGGCTGGGGGGAGCATGGGATCAGCCATCCACCTGGAGGGCTGGAAGGCCCATATTGACTCAATTTTTCTTGGGGCGAAGAGCCTTCTGGGGAGGGGGGGGCTAGTTACGTCCATGAAGATCCCTTGATTAATAGAATATTTAAAACCTATGTTAAATAAACTTGCAAAAATTTAAACTTGAGGAAGGTAGATCTGCAGCCAGGAGAATAAAAAAACTATTTTAATTTCTTTTGGTCGACGTTTCGGACCCCAATCGCGTCCTTCTTCGGGACCAAAGATTGTTAAAAAACACTTAGATGTTGTGGAATATATAAAATATTTGAACAATATTGAATTGAAAAAAATAACGCACAAAGAGCTCTTCTCGTTCACAAAAAGATGACTTTTTCAATATTGTTCAAATCAAAAAATAAAAAAATATTTTATATATTCCACAACAACATCTATGTATCTTTTTAACAATCTTTGGTCCCGAAGAAGGACGCAAATGGCGTCCGAAACGTCGATCAAAAGAAATTAAAATAGTTTTTTATTCTCCTGACTGCAGATCTACCTTCTTAAGATTAATATATAACAGCTATTTTACACTTTTATTAAAAATATTAAATAAGCGACAACAAAAAACAAAGAAACGAATATGCAAAATTAAATGAAAATTTTTGCAAAGAAATAATTTACACAATTAAATTAAATTCGGAGTAGAAAAAAAATTGTAATTATCAAATGATTGGAATTCAATTTTATAGAAATACAATATTATATCCTACTATATTAATAATTCAAAAGAGAGGAGGAAATATCACGATTGAATAAATAAAACAAGTTCCTTTACATTTTTCAAAATTTATATAGGGCCTATATTTTTAATCCATGAGACGTCCTGAAATTTGGATAAAGAGTAGAATAAGCGATCGATTAGATTAAATTTTCTAGATAATTTTTTTTAAGAACTTATCAATAAGATGAAGAATATCTTTGTTTCTAGGCAAAATTAATCTATGAAATGGATTCTCCTTTAACCCTTTTTTATATCGATGTAATAACAAAAAAAATCAAATTTTAGTATAGATCTCCATTACACTTTCTATATCCAATGTTGGGAGTCTCTCTCGGAGGTAATGGAAATAAAATGATAGAGCATTTTCCTTGATGGTTGCAAGAATGGAAGCGATAGATATTCTTTTTGCATAATGGATATTTCCTTTGCCAGCTTCCTTTATTTCAAGAATAAATTTTGATCAGAAAAAAAGAAAAAAGTAAAATTATAAAATAAAATAAAATCGATAGTGTGTCCATATATTTATTTAAGAACTATTTTTTTTTTTTTTTTTTTTTTTTTGTAATTAAAAAAAAAAATTTGATGCATATGCTCGTTTTCAGAGAATTTCCCACGAACCCTGCTTGCTTATGTCTATCCAACTATCAATTTAGTCGATAACGTCACATTTGTTTTTTTTAAACACTGAATAAATACAAAAGACTTGCACAAAAACAAAAAAAAAGTTGCACAAAAACAAAAAAAAAGTAACATAAAAGCATTAGCAATCGGTGAGGTTTTAAAATGATTTTATTCTTTTTAAAAAAAATACTTTATAGAGTAGGCTTATTTGCCTACCTATACCTGAATCGCTTTTTAGCCCTCATATATCGAATTTGATTTTAATTATCATTTTTGATTATTAAAAAAAAAATATAAAAATAATGAAAATATGTCTCTTATAAATAAAAGATATTTTGGCATTAAATTTTATTTTAATAATTTCAAATAAAAAAAAACAAAAAAAATTGATTAGTAAATTAGTATTTTACTGTAATTAAAAACATTTTTTATATTTCTTATTATTAAAATTAAGTTTAATGCCAAAATATCTTTTGATAAACAGGAACATAACCAAATTCAGTGGCTAGGGCTTTATATTATATTGATAGTATGATAATATAGATTTTCAAAGACCGGTCTGATGGTTCTAGTATAAAAATAAAATTTTTTTTTTTTTTTTTTTTTTTTCTCATTCACACTCACACTCACACACACATTCACACAGTCTTTTCGGCAACTTAGGCCATATAAGACTTTGACGATAACCGTTGTAATTAATATATCAATTTGGGGTTGAGGCATTTCTATTTAAGCCATCTGGTATCCAAATGGCTTAAATAAAATCATCGGACTGCCTGGGTCCGAACCCGCGACGTTTGGTATAGGAGGTAGGCGCGCTACTTACTACGCCAAACCCGGGGGCAAAATAAAATTAATGGGTGGAATAAAACCAGCGAGTGAGTCGAACACCTTTACACTTTATTCGAGACAAAAGTTTCGGCAACCATAACAGCCGCCATCAACTTTCATTGGCACTGAAGATTGTGGCTGTTAAGGTAGACGAAACGTTTGTCCCGAATAAAGTATAAAGGTGTTCGACTCACTCGCTGGTTTTATTCCACCCGATTCTAATCTCATATACCCAGCAATAATTTAAATCACTTTTATTTGATATGTAAAAATTTTTGGAGAATTTTATATTATAAAATTTAATTAATAAGAGATTAAAAAAATTTATTTAAAAAATATACAAAACTAACTATACCTTTTCAAGTTCAAATTGGGACGAAACAAAATCAAATTGGGAATAAACAATTTCAAATTGAACTAAACAAAATCAAATTGGGAATAAACAAAATCAAATTGGAACTAAACAAAATCAAATTGAGAATTAACATTTTTACATTTATTTTTAATTACCCTTTTCAGAAATCAGGGGCGTTTAACCAGCTTCTTTCTTGGGACAACCCATCCAAGATTAAGAGGTGCTCTTAGCATTGCCTTTAAATTTAATTTAAAGTTAAAAAAGACCTTGCTTTGCTTCTCTTCGGCGAGGAAATCTTCGAATGAAGAATAGCAAGGCTCATTATCCCTAATATATTATATAATATTTATTTATTTTGTGTTGTAATTTAATAATATAATCTAAATAATTAGGCTTTTATAAAATATATATATAAATATAATGACATAATTAATTTTTAAGAGGAATAACCGGGTTTTTAAGAGTCCCTGGTGTTGTGTTTTCTTTGCTATCTCATTGAACATTCAAAGAGAATATATGTATGTTTATTTACTTTAGTATTATTGTTGTAAAAAATTGTTAATTTTTCCCCCAAATTTTATCCAAGATAATTAAGTCTTTTTCTTTCAACCCTTCACCTTATTAATTTCCTCTCGCTTAAATAGGAATGCTGGACCCCAAAATATATATTATTCATAATAACGGTTATCGCATAAAGTCTTATATGGCCTAAGTTACCGAAAAGACTGTGTGAATGAGAAAAAAAGTGTGTTTTCTTATTAAAAAAAAAAATCTCCCAACACCTGGCCATGCGCTAAACCCGTCAAAAGCAGTCGTTCCGTCTATATATATAAATAAAAATAATAATTAATAATAATTTTTAATATTTACTTTAATTTTGTTTTTATTTCCATTTTTTTATTTATTTAACAAATCTGTGAGAAAGTTTATTTGCTGGTGGACCAAACGCCCAATGGTCCCTGGGAATCAAACCCAGGATCTCCAGCATTTCCGAGGCGTCGGTGTGCTTTGCACCAGGCCATCTGGCCCTCGATAAACACCAAAAATTTCTCACATCCCCTATATATGCAAGTCTCCGGGGGTCATGGGAGGTTTGACCCATTAACAAATAAATATACTCACAAATTTGTTAAATATATAGGCCTATATATTTATGTCTATCATGTCCGAATCGAGCCCTCGGGCCGTGATGTACTAACGGTTATCGTCAATGTCTTAAATGGCCTGAGTTGCCGAAAAGACTGTGTGTATGTGTGTATGAATGTGAAAAAAGTGTTAAAAAAAAAGTCCGAATTGAGGTATCGTTGAATAATAATATTTTTTTTCTTAAATTATATCTCAAAAATTATTTAATTTTCATTTTTATTTAAGATATTTTTCAACTTTAAATTTAAAATTGTAAATTCTCAATTTGATTATGTTTAATCCCAATTTGATTTTGTTTAATCCCAATTTGTTATTGTTTGGTCCCAATTTGATTTTGTTTGGTCTCATTTTGATTTTGTTTAATCCCAATTTGATATTGTTTGGTCCCAATTTGACTTTGTTTATTCCCAATTTGATTTTGTTTCGTCCCAATTTGAACTTGAAAAGGTAT
>JAKCPI010000201.1:0-60102 GCA_023213315.1 Euborellia annulipes
GTCGAAATTTAAGGCCTGTTGCAAGCCTCCTAAAGTAGGTTTTATATCGGACTTGGGAGTTGAAAGGAGGTCTATTTACATGTTAAAATTAGGTCCTACTTTGAACCCTTATATGGTACAAATTTCCATTTTCCCCCGGTTGGGGACCAAAGTAGGACTTGTTGGGAATAAAAATTAGGGCCTACTTTGGACCCCTATATCTCATTTTATTATAATAATATTAATAAATTAGAAAGATAACGAGAAAAAAAACATCATTTTCTTCTCTCACTACTTTAATCTATTGCAAATATTTCTGTCCCACTACTCGGGCTTCTCTATTTGCAATAAATTGAAGTGGTGTGAGAGAAGAAAAGGATGTTTTTTCTCGTTATCTTTCTAAACTGCGATTCCCAGCTGTAGACCTAAAACGCTTACTGTATATAATGCCAGATTTTGTGTCCGGTCACTCGGAATATTTATTTTACTACTGGTATAGCTATAGTCTGAGAAAGTACATATAATTATTCATTTTAATATATTTTTATTATAAACAAAAAAACATTTAAAAATCAGATGTCAGTTTTTCCATTTATATGCATTTGTTAGTACAGTGTTTGATCCTTTATAAGATCTTTTTTTTTGAGTTTCCAGAAGGTATAACCGCCTTTAAGTTTTATGATGAGGTATCTGAAAAATTGAAATTCTAATTACATCACTGTTGGAAGCTCTAGCCAAGGCGGTTTCAACCAATAAAACAACAATTCCCAATCGAGAAGTTTCGAGCCTTTATTCTGCCATCTTCAGGCATCTAAGAAATGCGCATGTTTAATAGGGGACATAAACATGTGACATTTGGTTAATTCGATTTTATAAAAATAAGATTCAGCTTCGAAGGCAATGGCTCTTAGAGAGTTTCGAAGTAAAAAATTTCGCCGAAACGTCTCGATTAGGAATTGTATTTTTATCTTCTTAAAGATATTGTAATTTTTTATACAATTAATACGAATTATTTTTAAAGTAAATTTAGCACAAATTCAAATTATTTTATTTTTTAATTATTAAATTTTTTATTTTAATTAAATTAATTATAATTTCGTCTGGTTTATTTAAATTGTATTTTTTTTTTAGAAATGTGTAAAATATTTCATATTAAATTACAATATTAACTAGGTAGAGTCTTGTTTGAAAAGGATGGAATTTTTTCAAACAAAGCTCAAACAGACTGTTCATTAGCCAGTCAATATATCGTTTAAGATAGCAAATTTGCGAGATATGTTTGTGCTTAAGATTGGGCAAAATTGCATCCCCTGGAGTTGAACCAGGACCTCCATGCTTTCGCAGCAGGCGGACCACCCTTATCCTAGGTCGCCGGCCCAAAATGGGCCCGGATTGGGCCGGCTCCCTAGGATAAGGGTAGTCCACCCGCCGTGAAGGCCTGGATCTCCTGGTTCGACTCCAGAGGATGCAATTTTGCCCAATCTTAAGCACAAACATATCTCGCAAATTTGCTATCTTAAAAGACAATATCTGAAGCTAGATTATTGTCTTCTTAAGAACATAAAATTAAATGCTTTTTTTGCCAGTCAGTTTATTTAAAATTACAAAACCACTTACCTGCAGTAAAAAAAATTCATTTTGTAAATGGTTGGTTCCTTTTGTAGATTTATTTTTTTTAATAGACGTTTTTCAGCATTACTTTTAGAGCTGGATTATTTAATTAGTGAAAATTCTAAAAAATATTTGAATAATTTATTAGATGTGAAGTTAATTACTAAATAATTTTAAATTAATACAAATTAAACTTACCTGACTCACAATCACTGATATGTTCATCAATGTCCATTTCATTTTAAAATTAATTCAGGATCATAATTATTTTTTGGATAATAGATAGATAGATAATTTATTTATACGGGCAAAAGACAGTGATATATAGAATTTTATCAATAAAATTAAAAGATTGCGTTCCGTTTGTTTATTTGTTTTGATTTTTCTCTGTTGCTATGACATGCGAGCAGCAGCAAAACATTTGTCTCTGCGCATGCGTGAGTTGAATTGCGCAGGCTCTGACAAACTCCATTCACGATCGCTCCAAATGGATGTCATCCAATGGATGTACTACACGATATTCATTTGTTTTTCCCCACTCACGGTCAGTTTTTGGAGTGCCATCGCTCCATTTGGACGGATGGAGCGATCGTGAATGCCCGGCGTAAGAGCAGACCCCGAACATTTCTTGATATTTTAATTTGAATTGTAAGTCACAATTAAAATAATTTCAAAATTAGATTCGGTAAAATTGTAGCGTTTTTCACCGAATATCATTATCATTCATTATCATCATCATCATCATTTACTATATAAAGCGCTAGCGGCTAGCTTCAGTCTATGCCGATCAATACGCTGATTGGCTAGAGTTACAGGAAGTGGAGCGGGATGTTAAAATTTAAAATTTAAGTCAGAGAGGGAAATTTTCAAATTTCCAAACAGTCAGCAAGAATAAATTAGATGCATTTGCTCGCCGAATGCGAGCAAGAGGGTCCAGGGGGCGTATCCCTCGGCCAGTGGTTTTATATTTTGTAATGGGTGAATGCCGTTGTAGGAGGGAAGTATATTCTGTATATTACTAACTTAATACTAATTTTTAATTTGAAAAAATTTAGCACAAAACAATAAAAACAAATTGAATTATAAAAAAAATAACGGATACGAAGGACTTCTTGTATAAAGTAGGCTACTACGTTCAAGTGACGTCACTTTGCAGAATAAAAACTTCTATTTTTTTTTCAATTGTTTTTTTTTTTATATTATTCTTTTAATTTTTCTTTATTTTTAATGTAATCGAATTTAAGGGTGCATAAGTAGAAAAAAGTAGGATCTTGGGGTTCAAAATCGGGCGTAGGTAGACTTACAGGGCTTTAAACCGGACCTACTCAGGGCCTGAAGGCTTACAGCAGGCCTTAAATTTCGACTCGGGACGTCTTTGATTATAATCCAATTCGATTGGCATAAATTTTTGTCGAAAGAGACAGGAAGAGAACCCCTGACCTTTAGCACAAGAGGCAATAACTCTACCACTGTTCTATGGCACAGTGGTTCCCATCGCTTAGTAGGGGAAAGGCGCCTATTTTGGAGAGGTTTTTTTTTTGGATTGTTATAAAATGAATTAAATATTTTAACACAGACGCCAAATATACTTTATTATTCTCTTTAGGAAACATGTACCATGAGTATTTATTTTATATTTTTGAATGAAATAGTATTTATGGAGAAATCGAAAAAAAAGTAATAAACTTGTCCATTTTAAAAATGGGTTTCTAATTTGGAGATGTCAATTTTCACTGTAGGAAACTCAAGTTTTTGTTTATTTGTTATCTTTAGAGTTTGATCGATACAATTGACAAATATATTTAACACTTGTAGAATCATCACAAGTTGTTTGGGCTCATTTCGTGCATTTAGAACACCGGATCCAGTCTTCTGAGAAAAGTCCAGTGCACTAAATGCATTCCGCATCTTCATTTTCATCGATGACATCATCGTCCTTCAACTTTGTCGGGATTGGACTCTGAAGAAGACTCAATGACCTTATGTCTATTCGGGGAGCCCCATATTGAGGAAACTAGACTAGATTGAGCCACTCTGCCGAATCTTGTTGATATTTTATTTATAGTTAACTGTTTACGCTAATAAACCTTTTAATTAAAAATATAATAGATTAAAATTTTAAAGAGGGTGGACTGTATGGCTGGTTGTCTTTCCAGGTCCTGGAGTTTAATAAACTGTGCAAATAAAACAATATGTATTTTTTGATAACAAATTATATTAAAAAAATCATTAAATCAGTTTAACAAATTTACTTAATCTAAGGGTTGAATTATTGAAATCAGAAGTAACAATTTGAGAAAAAATATAGAAATGATAAATTATTCTCTATTGAGATCAAATGGAGAATAGAAAAGTTTCTTTTATAAATACCTTTTGTTCAGGTTTAATATTTTGTGTTCATACAAACTATATATATATATAATCGTATCATATAAAAAATACGTACTCAATTAACATCAAATAGAAGATTTTTTTATAGAAACATGATATCATGAAATTAGAGTGAATTAATTGAAGTAGTTGATGCATCAACATACGAAAGCAGAAGAGAAGAGAGGCTCAAAGATATCTAAGAGCGAGATATAAAGAAGAAATAAACATCAAAACCAGGGGGATGATTTTGCATATTAGTTTACAAAACATCCGCCCGACTTATGGCTCGAAGTTTGAAAAATATAAAATAAATAAATGCTTATTCATATATTTCGTCATAAGCGTTAACATCACTCCCCAACCTTGATTGGACCCAGGTCAATCAATGAAAGCACGACCTACTCGGGCAAGGGAGCCAATTTTGTTATCGGTCTGGTATATTCACCGTTCAATGTTCGAATTTTCACAACACGAACTTTTCCATCTTTTCCAGGAAATATCTGTATAATTCTTCCTAGTTTCCAGAGAAGGGGTGAGGTTTTTACATCTCTTAGTAGTACAATTTGATCCACTTTGATATTTGGAGTTTGTGTAGTCCATTTCACCTTCTGTTGCAGTTGAGAAAGATAGTCGTTATGCCATTTTTTCCAAAAAGATTGAATTACTTGTTCGACAAGTTGCCATCGAGTAAGACGATTTAAAGAGATATCAGATAAATCTGGAGTAGGAGGTGAAGTAAACTTGGTGGTAATAAGAAAGTGACCAGGAGTTAAATATTCCATATTAGCACTTTCAGAAATTCGACATAAAGGACGAGAATTTAAAATAGATTCAATTCGACAAATTAAAGTTTCGAATTCAACGAGAGTCAGTATATGATTTTTTGATACGCGTTTAAGATGATATTTCATTGCTTTAACAGCGGCTTCCCACAATCCCCCATGATGTGGAGCACTGGGTGGAATAAATTTCCAATCGATTTGATTTTCAGTTGAAAATCGTTGTATTTCTGGATTTCGTTCCAAATCTTGAAAATGTTTATAAAATTCAATGAGTTCACGTTTTGCTCCTTGAAAGTTAGTTCCATGATCCGAATGTATTTCTTTTGGACTTCCTCTTCTTGAGATAAAACGAGATAAGCATTGTAAAAAAGAAGTAGTAGATAAGTCAGTGACTATTTCTAAGTGTATAGCCTTTGTAGAGAAACATATAAAGACACAAACATAAGCTTTGTGAGATTTGGCACCTCTTTTCCTTTCATATATAATGTTGAAAGGTCCAGCATAATCAACACCTGTCACGGTAAAGGGCCTTGAAGGTGTGATTCGTTGAACAGGTAGAGATCCCATTGATTGATTCAATGGTTTTGAACTGAATCTAAAACAAATAATACAATTATGAATAATTTTTCTAATTAAATTTCTAGCTCCAATTATCCAAAATTGTTGATTTAAGTGAGAAAATAACAACGTGAAATTTGCATGGCACAATTTCAAATGTAATTCATATATATATTTTGAGAGAAGTGGACAATTTTTTGATAAAATAATAGGATGTTTTTCAAAGTCTGGTAAATCTGATAATTCTAGTCTACCACCGACTCGAATAAGATTCGTATTATCATCCAAGTAAGGACTTAAATTCTTAATAGATGATTTTTTAGAAAATGGAATTTTTCCTTTCACATATTTTGATTCAGGTAAATAATTTATTTGACTAAATCTCCATATAGCAAGAAAAGCTTCTTGAATTTCTTCTGAAGACAGATCTCCAGTTCGACGAGGACGTTGTTTTATTTTTGATAAAGAATTATATTTAAAACGTAAAATATAAGCAGCAATTCGATTAAGAGTTTTGAATGAATATTTTTGAGAAAATAAATTTTCTTCTTGATTACATTTCAATGAGATAGTCTTTTTGACATTGGATTCTTGAGATACGATCGGCGTATTCAATGTTTGATGATTATCAATTTGACAGCAATCATCAAATTGATCGAGACTGGTATTTTTCAAAAATTGTGGCCCATGCCACCATAATTTGGACATGATAAGTTCTTCTAAAGATATTCCTCTTGTTGCGAGATCGGCAGGATTTTCTTTACTAGGAACGTGAAACCATTTTGCAGTTGGAAGTTTATCTTGTATTTGTTGTATTCGATTGGCTACGAATACTTTCCATTTTGATGGATGAGATTTTATCCATGATAAAGTAATATTTGAATCTGAGAAACAGATAATTTTTGTAATAAAATTCATAAATATAGGTTTAAAAAATGATATGAGTTTTGCTAATAAAACAGCAGCACATAATTCCAAACGCGGCAATGTTATAAAACCAGAAGGTTTAACCTTTGCTTTAGAAGCAATTAATGATATTTTAATAATATGATTATTTTTTACAGCACATAAATATAATGTGGCTGCATAGGCTGATGATGAAGCATCACAAAATCCACAAAGATAATAGGTTTCTGCATTAAGATCGATAATACATCTTGGTATTTCAATTTTATCTAGACTTTGTATTTGATTCCGAAATAGTTTCCATGACTTTTGATGATCAGGAGACAAGTGATCATCCCAGTCTAATCCTTGTAACCAAGTTTCTTGAAAAATAATTTTAAATTTTATAATTAATGGAGAAAGAAATCCCAAAGGATCATAAAGGCGAGCAAGTTCAGATAAAATAATTCTTTTTGTTATGCACTCAGATGGAATAAAATTATATTTTATTTTGAATAAATCTTCACAAGTTTCCCACACTAAACCTAGTGTTGTGGTAGATGAAGTCAGTTGTAAAGAAAGTTGGGATTTAGTTGAAACTCCTCCTTTCGATAATTTTTCTAATATTTGTTTGTTGTTTGAGGACCATTTATCCAATTTAAAGCCACCAGAAGATAATATTGAAGTAATATTATGAATAGTTTGTAAAATTTCTTTTTCATTGTTTCCTCCCGTTAAGAGGTCATCTACATAAATTTGTTCCTTAATGATTTTTGCTTCATAAGGATATTTATTTATATTTCTATCAGCTAGCGCTTGAATGGTGCGAATTGCCAAATAAGGAGAACAATTCAATCCAAATGGTAAAGTGGTGAGGCGATATATTTTCAGAGGCTCTAAAGGGTTGTCCCTCCATATACATCTTAGAAAATTCCTATCTTCAGGAGATATTTTAATTTGACAATACATTTTTTCAATGTCAGCTGCAATAGCAATTGGTGAAAATCGAAAATTAGTTAAAATCAATCTGATATCAGGTTGAAGAGATGGACCAGTCATTAGGCAATTATTTAGAGAATTGCCATTCGAAGCTTGTGCAGAACCATCAAACACAACTCGAACCTTAGTTGAGAGACTAGCTTCTTTAATAACTGGATGATGCGGTAAATAAAAATTTGAAGTTTGAGAGTCTATTTCCTCTCTTGATAGTTCTTGAACTAATTCCATATGATTTGATGAAATATATTCGTTCATATAAGAATGATACTGATTTTTGAGATTTGAATCTTTTTCAAGTTTCTTCTCTAGAAGTAAAAATCGCCGTTTTGCAGATATAAAATTATTCGGTAAAAAAGATTTATCTTCTTTAAAAGGAAGTTTTAAAATGGTTCGTCCATTATCTTTGATTTTATGAGTTTCACGAAAATGAATCTCGCATTTTTTTCCTCTTCAGACAATCTTGTTGTTTCTGGGACATCATCCAGCTTCCACAGATTGTGCAGAAGATCATCAGTGGAAATAAAATATGAATAAGAAATATTTTGAGAAGAATTTGAATCACAATTTCCAATTAAAATCCATCCAATTTCGGATTCATATGCAGTTGGAGATCCAGTTGGTCCAATGATACGATTCCCTGTCATTATTTGCGCATAGACATCCGCTCCAAAGATAATATCAATAGGGGCAGATTTATAAAATTCGTTGTCTGCTAAAAATAAATTATCTACATGAGACAGATTTGGACATGCGACATTGGTTGCTGGAATATTATTGGTTAATTTTTCTACAATTAAAGCTTTTGCTATCAATGAAGTATTTTGTTCATTTCTTGGACCATATGAAAATTCCAAAGAACTTTGAACTTGTTGAGTGGCATTGCCTATTCCGGATAAATAGATTTCCGTCTTCTTCATTGGTAACCCCAATGTTTTAGAAAATGATTTTAAAATCAAAGTATTTTGGCTACCCGAGTCTATCAAAGCCCGTGCTCTCATCAACCTTCCTGATTTTGATTTAATATTAATAATAGCCGTACCTAGAATGATGTTACCAAACGAATTACATGAATAAACATTACTGGCAATGTGACAGCTGTTCGAAGACTGGGTCGTAGACGAGGCAGGAGTAGTAGATGAAGATGGTGCCGATGACGGAGAAGTCGCCGGAGATGAGACATCCTTCACCTCAGGAGTTTTGTTGGCTTCTTCAGAATTGACAGATTTTTGTTCCTTGTGCAATAATAAATGGTGAGAGCCATTGCACTTTTTACATTTGACTGCTTTACAGTCTGGAAGCAAGTGTTTATCAGAAAAACATAAAATACATAATCTAAAAGATTTTATTTTCCTCAACCTATCTGCTTGGTTTAAGGACAAAAATTTTGAACAATTTATTAAAAGATGATTTGTCTTACATAATTTACATGTTTCGTTACTAGTTGCATGTAATCCAACGGATTTACTAGTTTTGTTTTTAAGTGGTTCTTTTACAGGACTATCAATTGAAAAAACATTAGATATTCTTTCTAAATAATTTAGAAATTCCTCGAGCTTGGGAATTTTATAGTCATGTAATGACATAATCCATGATTTTCTAATAGAAAAATCTAATTTTTTCATTAAAATTCTAATTACAAGTGAATCCCAATGATCAACAGGTTGTTTTAAAAATTTTAAACTTTTTAAAGAAGATCTAGTTTCATTAATTAATTTTTTCAATTGATCAGTGTCTTGACTTTTTATTGTTTTTAATTCAAGAATACGATCTATATAACCAAATATAATTTCATTTTCTCGATTATATCGATTTTGTAATAAATTAAGAGCTTCCTGATAATTTTCAGGTGAAATAGGTATATTTCGAATTAAATCTAATGCTTCTCCTTTGACAGAAGCTTTTAAATATTGTAATTTTTTAATATCATTTAAATCATTTCTTTGATCAATATTTGTTTTAAAAGTATCCCAAAAAGAAATAAATTTGGTGATGTCACCATCAAACTGTATTAAATTTATTGGTGGTAAAGCAATATTAAGCTCATGAGAATTAGATATTTTGTGAAAAGATTCCTTTTCAAAAGTTTTTAAATTTTTATGCAAAGTATAAGAAACCAAATTCAATTCCTTTTTGAAATCGTGAAATTCTTTGACATATTTTACAAGAGTTTTTTCCTCAGCTTTTGTTTCAGCTAAATTGTCTATAAGATCATCAATCGAATCTTCAATTTTCTTAATATCAATTAAAATTAAATTCAATGTTATTACATCATGAATTTCTGCTAAATTGGAATTATTTTGATTAATTTCAAAAAATTGAAATTTTAAAAGAGAAAACCTTTTAGAAATTTTTTCAATAGAAGTCATTTTGTTTTAATTTTCCCAATTTATTATTCCAAGGTTTGAAAGACTTTTGAATTGAAAACAATTCTTCAAATGTGAAATTGAATACAAATTACTATTTTGAGATTAAAAAAATACAATTTTTTTTTTCCTAATTTTTCAAGGTCACAAAATTGACGTCTTTGATTATAATCCAATTCGATTGGCATAAATTTTTGTCGAAAGAGACAGGAAGAGAACCCCTGACCTTTAGCACAAGAGGCAATAACTCTACCACTGTTCTATGGCACAGTGGTTCCCATCGCTTAGTAGGGGAAAGGCGCCTATTTTGGAGAGGTTTTTTTTTTTTTGGATTGTTATAAAATGAATTAAATATTTTAACACAGACGCCAAATATACTTTATTATTCTCTTTAGGAAACATGTACCATGAGTATTTATTTTATATTTTTGAATGAAATAGTATTTATGGAGAAATCGAAAAAAAAGTAATAAACTTGTCCATTTTAAAAATGGGTTTCTAATTTGGAGATGTCAATTTTCACTGTAGGAAACTCAAGTTTTTGTTTATTTGTTATCTTTAGAGTTTGATCGATACAATTGACAAATATATTTAACACTTGTAGAATCATCACAAGTTGTTTGGGCTCATTTCGTGCATTTAGAACACCGGATCCAGTCTTCTCGCTCTGAGAAAAGTCCAGTGCACTAAATGCATTCCGCATCTTCATTTTCATCGATGACATCATCGTCCTTCAACTTTGTCGGGATTGGACTCTGAAGAAGACTCAATGACCTTATGTCTATTCGTGGAGCCCCATATTGAGGAAACTAGACTAGATTGAGCCACTCTGCCGAATCTTGTTGATATTTTATTTATAGTTAACAATTCACTAATAAATATTTTATAAGTACTCTCCTTTATTATAATATCTTCAGCTTTCTAACTTAAAGTAAAAACTTTGAAAACACCATATTTACATCTTCGTTTATAAAACTCAAGAAAATGGCTGACGAATGACAACGGCAACAATCAAGGTCAATATGAGTCATGTTCTTCTAGTTTCACACGGAAGTAGAAGTCGGCACCATCGTCTTGACATAAAAAGATTTCCTCCCCAAATTAGGAAACCTCCCCAAAATAGGCGACTTTCCTCTACGAGGTTATCCCTGGTACAAGAGGCGAATACTATACCAATATGCGGTGGCATATACAAAAGTTGGCCTTAATCCATGCAACTCCTGTAATATTCTCTACACATTAAAAAAAGACCTGATAATTCATCAAGTAGTTTCAGAGTTGGTGCGTTACAGATAAATCAGTAAAAAGTAACTCTAAATATATTAGTTTTTACTTTCTCTTACCTATGTATATATGTAATATATATATAGAGAGAAAGTATTGGATTCATGTCAAAAATTCGATGTCGAGATTTTGATGGATCTTCACGTTTTGAGGTCCCCTGAATCCAAAAAAGTGGTTTTCGCGACATGGTCTGTCTGTCTGTGTGTCTGTTTGTGTGTCTGTGTGTGTGTCTGTGTGTCTGTGTGTGTTCACTTTTAAGCATGAAGGAATTGAGCTATGGGGCTGAAATTTTATATTTAAGTTAAAAAAAGGGCAAATATAAACAAATTTATTTGTTTCACAAATTCATTTGTTTATATTTACCCTTTTTTTAATGAGACCTGTATGATTTTGTTTTGATTTTTTATCAAAATTAACGAATATTTTCTATTTCTTCTGTGATTATTTCAAAAACTATTCAGTTTTCGTAAAAATGTCAAAGAATAAAAACTTTTTAAAATAGAGTATTTTATCATAATATAACAAAAAAATTGAAAATTTCAAAATTTTTGAAAAAACTTTTTAAGTAAAGTACTACTTCCAAGTGACGTATTTACTCCAAAAGTTGATAGAAATCTACAATTTTAGTGTAAGGAGCATATACCAAATTTCATCGATCTAGCTGCTTTGGTTTTTAAGCAATCGTGTTCACACATCCACCAAGACGTAATTCCAAAAGAATATACGAGAAAGTCTCGGGGAAGTCAATCCCCATATTTTTAGTATGTAAAAGGCTATTGTGGCCTTCATGCCAACACTTTTTTACACAGTTTTTGACACAACTTTTGAAATGGTTATAGGTATATACATAGCTTACAATATTTATTTAAATAAAGTTATATAAATTTTTTTCAAAATGTCCTAAACAAAGAGTTACAAAGTTTTAATTTATTGAGGCCAAATCCGGACAGAGAATTTTCGGGGGAATCTGAGGGTATGGAAAATTTTTTGAAAATTACCCACTGAAATCTACGTTTTTAGTTATCCTGAGTCGTGAAAAAGATCAAACTTGATTTGAGCTTAAAAGCCCCGGGCCCCCTGAGGAAAAAAAATTCAAGAAAATGATTTTTTTTTAATTGAAATTTAAGATTTGAGCTAAAAGTGACGTTTCAATTCTAGATTGGAATTATCTTCAGACTATTTTATTTTTATGGTAATATTTTGTCCTCTTCTATCCTGACCATCCTGTAAATAGGAGATTTTTCTCTTTGATTTTGATTTTTTTAAATTTTAGTAAACTAATAATTTTTCTCACTTCGAATACTCATCGCCCCCCAATCGCCCCCCGCTTATTTATCGCCCCCCTGAAAACCCAAATCGCCCCCCTGGGGGCGCTCGCCCCCAGGTTGGGAACCACTGGTTTAGATTATAGAGTAATAAAAAAATTAATGGAATTGAACAAGGAAAAAGGAGAGAAATAAAGGCAAAAATTCAATTGTGCATTTAATAGAAATTTTATTATATTATAACATTTTTTTTAAAGTTATTATAATATTATTTAAAAATAAAATTATGTTCAATGGTTGTAAATACAACCTGCACGAAAAGCAAAATCACAACTTTTACTTTTAGGATTAAATTCTAAGCCTTTAGGGCATTGGAATTCATATGCTATTCCACCACCACATAAACAATACTTTTCACAATTTAAATTTCCCAAGTATACGCCTTTATCAGAATTATCTTCTTTAGGACATTCACCCAAACATCCATTAACTTTATTCAAATTTGGAATCTCTGGAGAATGAATTTTATCCGTGTCTGGAGAGGAAGGAGGATCAGTTAGTTTAGATGGATGTGTTGGATGGGACGGGTGTGTTGGGTGGGATGGATGAGTTGGTGGGTTTGGAGTATTTGGTTCGCTTGGGTCAGTGGGATCGGTTGGATCTTCGGTTGTAATTGGAGGGTGTGTTGGTGGGTCTGGACTTGGCACAGTTGGTTCAGTTGCAGGTGGATCGGTTGGATCAGTTGGATCAGTCGCAGGTGGATCGGTTGGATCAGTTGCAGGTGGATCAGTTGGATCAGTTGCAGGTGGATCGGTTGGATCAGTTGCAGGTGGATCGGTTGGATCAGTTGCAGGTGGATCGGTTGGATCAGTTGCAGGTGGATCGGTTGGGTCAGTTGCAGGTGGTTCAGTTGGATCAGTTGCAGGTGGATCGGTTGGGTCAGTTGCAGGTGGATCAGTTGGATCAGTCGCAGGTGGATCGGTTGGATCAGTTGCAGGTGGATCGGTTGGATCAGTTGCAGGTGGATCGGTTGGATCAGTTGCAGGTGGATCGGTTGGATCAGTTGCAGGTGGATCGGTTGGATCAGTTGCAGGTGGATCTGTTGGATCAGTTGCAGGTGGATCAGTTGGATCAGTCGCAGGTGGATCGGTTGGATCAGTTGCAGGTGGATCTGTTGGATCAGTTGCAGGTGGATCGGTTGGATCAGTTGCAGGTGGATCGGTTGGATCAGTTGCAGGTGGATCTGTTGGATCAGTTGCAGGTGGATCTGTTGGGTCAGTTGCAGGTGGATCAGTTGGATCAGTTGCAGGTGGATCGGTTGGATCAGTTGCAGGTGGATCTGTTGGATCAGTGGCAGGTGGATCGGTTGGATCAGTTGCAGGTGGATCAGTTGGATCAGTCGCAGGTGGATCTGTTGGGTCAGTTGCAGGTGGATCTGTTGGATCAGTTGCAGGTGGATCGGTTGGGTCAGTTGCAGGTGGATCAGTTGGATCAGTCGCAGGTGGATCGGTTGGATCAGTTGCAGGTGGATCGGTTGGATCAGTTGCAGGTGGATCGGTTGGATCAGTTGCAGGTGGATCTGTTGGATCAGTTGCAGGTGGATCAGTTGGATCAGTTGCAGGTGGATCAGTTGGATCAGTTGCAGGTGGATCGGTTGGATCAGTTGAGGTGGATCGGTTGGTTTGGATGGATGTGTTGGTGGGTTTGGAGTATTTGGTTCACTTGGATCAGTAGGTGTGGGAGTTGGGGTTGGTCGTGTTGGAGGTGGTTTACAAGTACACTCTTCCGATGAAGATGAAGAAGATGACGACGATGAGTCAGAAGATGAAGATGATTCAGAAGATGAAGAAGACGAGGAAGACGAAGATGAGGAAGAAGACGAAGAAGAGGAAGACGATGATGATGAGGAGGACGAAGAAGATGAAGAACTATGGTGATGATGATGACCACCTGGCGAATTATGATGGTGATGATGACCACCAGTGGAATTATGATGATGGTGATGATGTCCACCAGTCGAATTATGGTGGTGATGATGATGATGACCACCAGTAGAGTTATGATGATGGTGATGTCCACCAGTCGAATTATGGTGATGGTGATGATGATGTCCACCTGTCGAATTATGGTGATGATGATGTCCACCAGCCGAATTGTGGTGGTGGTGATGATGCCCTCCAGGGGAATTATGATGTTTATGGTGATGGTGGTTTTCAGCAGAATTATGGTGGTTGTGGTCCTTTTCCTCATTATGATGATGGTTATTTTCTACAGAATTATGGTGATTGTGATTATTTTCCTCATTGTGAAGATGGTTGTGTTCTGTATGGTTGTCCAAAACATCAGGAGGTTTATGATGTCTATTTTTTCCGGGGCTTAGAGGACGGTCATCTTTATTAAGTTGGTATATATTATCTTCTTTCTTTAAATTTTCGTCCTCTTCATAAAATTTCCACCAGTAGTTAAAGAGATTGAAATTACTTTTTTTGTTCTGGTTGTTCTTGGTTAGTTCCTTCAACATCTCCAATGCTTTTTGATTCACAAATTTTAGAATAGACTACTAATACACAATATAAAAATATTATTCCTAAAATTAAAAAAAAAAATAATTAAAATTACTCTTTATTTATGCAGGATAGGAAAGTAAAAACAATTCAAAATATTTGTTTAAATTTATAATGGTAACCGTTGACTCTAGGTAAAATTAATTAATTATAGACACTAATTGTTTTGTTTCAATGTATTGTAATATTTGGTATAAATGTTAACATACTTATGAAAATGACACTCTAAACTGTCGAAATGCGTAACAAGTGTTTATACCTATAAATATTTTGAAACTTGTGGTGTTTTTAATTAATAAAATTAAATTTTCCTATTAATTTATTTGAAAAAACATGGAGAAAAGTACTTTTTGTCAATAATCATCTAAATATTTAGGAAAAAAGAATATTTGAATTTTTCTATTAAAGAGGTGCCATTTAGCCCCAAAACTAATGCACTAAAGGGGATCCAAATATACGTATATAAGATTTGAAGGAATAAAGTGGCTGTTGTATTTAAACAAAAGATAGGAAAGGAGAGTGCAGCAGGTAAGAAATTAAACTCTCGTGGAGACTGATTACCTGGCTGCACTCTCCTTTCCTATCTATTGTATACTTATATAAAACATAAAGGTATCTAACGATATTCCAATACCTACAAATAACAGCCCATATTTTCAGATTTTTCTTTTATTTCACTGACTAAGTCAACTGAAGCAAATTGCTGAAAGATAACCTTGAAGGAAATTTTAACTTCAGAAATGTTTCACTTGACATTTTTTTAAATTTAGATAAAAACCCTCTGAAAAATAGTAGATATTTTGTTGAATGACTGCAAAAAATAAAATCACTGTTTTCATACTACCCAATGAAGAATTAAAACTTGTATCAAAATTCACATTCATGGTACGAAAAAAGTTAAGAAATTAGTCAAATCTGTTAAAATAATCTTCACTAAATAGACCGCCTATATTGTTTTTTTATTTATTAACTGGTTTCCGAGATAAATGTGTTTTCATGTCCACAATTTCCTTTTTCTTGTTCCCAGTAACGTCATTGTGCAAGAAAATCTAAATTTGCTAAACTTGGCCCCCTCACTCGCTCAACCGCATGGCATTGGTCGAAGGACGCACTTTGAAAGGAATGAATAGAACTTAACTTTACTTTGTGTAAAAAAGTTAAAAAAAAAATTCAAAAAAGTTGAAAAAAAAAAAAATGAAATTTGATAAAATTAGTTAACTTTCCAATCCTGATTTGTATGCAAACAAGTGTAGAATGTCTTAAAGATACTGACCTTTCATTCTCATTATTAATTTAATATATACACCAAAAAAATTAACACAAGAATGAATCCATATCAGTTGTCTGATTCTTTATATACCTATGGTTTCTTTGATCTTTTAATTTTAATCTGTTAAATTAATATTAATCAAGTTTTGATTTGCTGAATTCATTTAACTAATAGCCAGGCTATGTTTAATTGATTAAAAAAGGTTTGGATGAATGAAAGAAAGAGAGAATAGATAAAAAACATAATAGTTTTTTTAATTGATTCAAAATATTAATTTGGTATTTAGTGAATTCGGCTGATGTTATCAGTAGACGCAGTTCTCAACCTAGGGAGCGACAGTGATCCTGACCACCAGACTAATGACTTCACTAGGTGGTGTGTATTATTTGTTGAAATGAAATTTGTACATCTCATGAGAACTTCTTTTTCAAATTTTATCAGGATTGCAGTTACTCTGAGGATTAGCAGCTGTGATTAAGTTGGTAGACTTTTAATATCCATCTCGCTTCATTTTCTTACGTCGTGAAAACATGGTTCACTTCCAAATGATTTCAAAAATTGTTCACAGGCTCTTGAACATGCCGTCACTCAACTCTCCAAAGGGTTTTCTGTCCATAAACAAAATAACTGTCTTACCCCATCACTCGGCACGTGAAATTCAGGAATAAATCCTCGTAAATAGATCGATTTTTTTTAATTTAAAATATTTTCAACTTTAAGAATTTATTTTATTCAATATAAATTGTGAAACAAATATATAAATTTTTTGTATAAAATAACATTTATTTTGTTACTGCTGTTCCAAAAATCTGCGCAGTCGGAAAACCTTCAAGACTTAAGCTTCTTCATCACAGCCTCAAAAATAACTCTGTAAACTAATAACATAATTTTTATTATGTTCTTGCTATAAATGGAATCGAGAGTTATTTTATTTGTACAGTTTTTCTTTATTTATTAATGTTCTTATGGCAGGGGGGGAAAAAAAAAAGTGTTCTACATATTCGTTTATTTGTAATATGTTCTTTTTATATTAATGTTTTTTTAATTTTAAACTGGTAACCGTTGACTCTAGTTGAAACATTATGCTTTAATAGGAGAATTAAATTTAAGTGCACAAGGTTTTCTGTTTCAATAAAATATTAATTTGATATTAACACTTTAGGCGCATTTCGACACCATATGTGTATCTTAGAAGCAATTACATACAGTATGTAATTGTTTGAAGATGACACATACAGTATGTAATTCGCTTCTGAAGATGACACATATGGTGTCGAAATGCGCCTAAAGTGTTAATATCAAATTAATATTTTATTGAAACAGAAAACCTTGTGCACTTAAATTTAATTCTCCTATTAATGTTTTTTATTCGAACTATTCACTTTTTATAAAAGTTTTTTTTTTTTTGTATTGTTTTATTATAAGATACGAGTAATGAACGAGGTGAAAAGCTGGAAAATAAAAAAATAAAAAACATTTATTTAGCTGTTGGTCTTTTTGGCATCTTTGGCCAAATCACACTTTAAATGAAACAGCTACATGGAGATACTTTGAATCTTGGTAATACTTTGTTTTGATCAAAACTTTTATTTTGAATTTACGATCAAGATAGGAGGTCATAGAAAGGACAGGGGATCCCAATTCTTGTGATTAGACAGCGGTAACCACAATAAATTAATGATCACCAGGGATTACACTTAATCTAATTAATTTCTAATAGTATATTTTTGTATTCAATTTCGATTTTTTTTTTTTTAACATGAGTTTTCGAATATAATCGTGATTTTATGGAAATAATAGATTTTGAAAAATCTCATTTCATCAGCATGGATGGATTTAATTTTCACAAACATTTCAGATCAACTAAACAAAGTGTTTTAAGAATTTTATCTATGATTTTGGATAAAATAATATTTCAAAACAATATGTACTTTGATAAATATGTATTAATCAGCGTCAACTCGATTTAATATTTTGAAACAGAATTTCTCACTTGTCAACCACCTTTATATACGACTCGCCACTGATTTACCTTTGATATTTTTCTCTTTTTTATTATGCAAAATCATAAGAAAAAAGAGAAAGTAAAATATCAGTCATTTTTTTTTTCTTTCCGGTATCATAGACCATTTAGACTTTAAACGACATTTAAATATAAATTATGATATATTGCAATATATTGGGGCCCAGATATATTTATTTATAGCAATTGGTTTCCAAAATTATTTAAATTACTTCATCGCGCTGCCTAGAGTCCGTATCCATTCCCCTTGTCTTTTAGATTATATTTTTTATCCTTAAAATTTACAGTGTTATCAATACAATTTAAGGATTGCTATATAACTAATTTTTAAAATTTCAAGATTGTTATACAATGATAGAAAGTTTCTATACCTTTCAAGTAAATATTTCACTTTTTTTATGATGAAATATAACAATTAATCTTAATATGAACTAGACGGGATTTGGCCCCTCAAAGACAACTCAGAAAACAAGTATTTCACATCTGTCATCTATGGGTATTTACCCTCCGGAAATACACGTATATGAAAGTGAATGGGAATATACCGAGCGGGTCGTAATAAATTTATTTATTTATTTTTTATTTATAAAAATAGGAAGCAACAAAAGAGGGACAATTGAAATTTGACACAAAAAAAGGAGTTAATTTTAATTATACTGTATTTAAATAATAATAATAAATGCTTATTAATCACTTGTTACATTATTATTATACAATGTATATGGAAATAGATAGAATGTTTTACTTTGTTGGCCTCGTGCGATCTGCCTCCCAATTCAATTCCCGGTGTTACTTTTAATGCTATTTTTATTTAAATATAGTTTACCTAGGTAGTTATAATATTGATATAAAAACGTCATAATCGAAGTTTAATTAAAAAATAATAAAATGTATAGGTAATAGTTTTTATTTTGTAAAGTATCAATATGCTCATCTTCCTCTATATCCAATCCCGTTCTAATAATAGGTGTATTGGGAATTGATTGAAGTCTCTTGTTTTGCACCCTGCTGATTGATATTCGATTTGGCGGCGCGTTCCTTCCACAATAGGAACCAAAAGGAAGATGGGAACGTACTATAGCCTTGTAGAGGTTGATCTTCATTTGTGGATCAAGCGAGCTCTTATTAGTAGCTAGACGAGATGCCTTGCGACTAGTGCTCTTTGAACATCCTTTTTACGTGTTTTGTGCAGTTTAGATTTCGCTTTATTTGAATTTCAAGTATTTCCACATCTGTCATCCATGGTTATATTTCAACTTGTGTATTTTAATGGAAAATATTTCGACTATTTTCTTTATTGTCTACAACAGTGGTGTGCAACCCGTGGGTCGCGACCCCCAGAGGGGTCGCGAGAAAAATTTTCAGGGTCGCCAAATTTAAAGAACTTTATATGAAAATAAAAAATATATCGCGCTCGTAAACCTGGTGTGATGTCAATAATTTTAACTACGTTGACGATTTAAAAAACCTATTCTGTCTACTCAAGGGTCGCGATAAATTTTTTCAAAAAAATGGGGGTCGCAAATGAAGAAAGGTTGGGCACCACTGGTCTACAACATAGAGCAGGAGTAGTCAACCTTTTTTTTTACCTACAGCTCTCTTTTGTACCCTTGTTAGAAATAAAATTTTCTAATCGCCCACATTGTTAAAATTATTTGCCCAATCGTTAAAATTATTTGGACTCGTATACCAAACGTCGCGGGTTCGGACCCCAGGCAGTCCGAAGATTTTATTTAAGGCATTTGGATACTAAATGGCTTAAATAAGAATGCCTGGACCCTAATACATATATTTTCATAATAACGGATATCGTCAAAGTCTTAAATGGCCTAAGTTGCCGAAAAGACTGTGTGAATGTGTGGGTACATGTGAGTGTGAATGAGAAAAAGTGGGAATGTTTAAAAAAAAAAAAAAAAAATTATTTGGAAATGACAAAAAAAAAAAAATAAAAAATAAAAAAACAGGACAATCTGGGTGAATTACAAAGTAAGGAAATAACTTTGCTTTTAAAAAATTTATAAAGTAGAATTACAGAAAGTTAAAGCATATAATAATAGTTACTCATCAAAGAATTTATGTTAGTCTTTGGGTAAGTTTGGCAGAATAAATCTTTATAAAACATACAGTATTGTACGTATTGTATTTATACTTTGCATACATAAAAACATTAAGTCAGGTAAATTTATAAAAAAAATACTTAAAATCAAAACAATTCTACTTCAATATTTTTATAAAGTAATTTAAATTAAAAAAAAAGTAACTTCTTTATTGAACCAAACTCCTATCGGCCATCAAGAAAGGTGGAATACCCACATGTCGGAGGTAAGGACCAAGTTGACTATTGCTGAGTAATGAAAAAGTTTTGGAATTTAACAGGAAAAAGAAGCGAAATAAAAGCTAAAATTCAAGTGCACATATAAATTTTATATTTTCTCAGTATCTTCTAAGAACGCAAAAAAATGTATTATATTTTAACAATTTTTTAAATTTATAATAAATTATTATATATAAATATTGTTAAAAATAAAATTATGTTCAATGGTTGTAAACACAACCTGCGCGAAAAGCAAAATCACAACTTTGAATTTTAGGGTTAAATTCTAAGCCTTTAGCACATTTGAATTCATAGGCTTTTCCTCCACCGCATAAACAATACTTTTCACAATCTAAATTTTCCAAGTATACTACTTTATCGGAATCATCTTCCTTAGGACATTCACCCAAACATCCACTAACTTTGTTAGCATTTGGAAACTCAGGAGAATGAATTTTAAAAAGGGTGTCTGGACAGGAAGGAGGGGTTGGATCAGTTGGTTGAGATGGATGAGTTGGTGGGTTTGGAGTATTTGGTTCGCTTGGGTCAGTGGGATCGGTTGGTTTAGATGGATGAGTTGGTGGGTTTGGAGTATTTGGTTCGCTTGGGTCAGTGGGATCGGTTGGAACACTTGGATCGGTTGGGTCAGATGGATCAGTTGGGGGACTTGGAGTATTTGGTTCGCTTGGGTCAGTGGGATCGGTTGGATCGCTTGGATCGGTTGGGTCAGATGGATCAGTTGGTGAACTTGGAGTATTTGGTTCGCTTGGGTCAGTGGGATCGGTTGGATCGCTTGGTTCGGTTGGCACAGATGGATGAGTTGGTGGGCTTGGAGTATTTGGTTTGGTTGGATCAGTTGGATGGGATGGATGTGTTGGGTGAGATGGATGTGTTGGATGAGATGGGTGTGTGGGATGCGTTGGATGTGTTGGGTGAGATGGGTGTGTGGGATGCGATGGATGAGTCGGATGTGTAGGGTGCGATGGGTGTGTTGGATGGGATGGATGTGTTGGATGCGATGGATGTGTTGGATGAGATGGGTGTGTGGGATGCGATGGATGAGTCGGATGTGTAGGGTGCGATGGGTGTGTTGGATGGGATGGATGCGTTGGGTGAGTTGGATGAGATGGATGTGTTGGGTGAGATGGATGCGTTGGGTGTGTAGGGTGCGATGGGTGTGTTGGATGGGATGGATGTGTTGGATGAGTGGGATGGGATGGGTGCGTTGGGTGAGATGGGTGTGTTGGATGGGACGGGTGTGTTGGATGAGTGGGATGGGTTGGATGCGTTGGATGAGATGGGTGTGTTGGATGGGACGGATGTGTTGGGTGAGTTGGATGAGATGGGTGTGTTGGATGGGACGGATGTGTTGGATGAGTGGGATGGGTTGGATGCGTTGGATGAGATGGGTGTGTTGGATGGGACGGGTGTGTTGGATGAGTGGGATGGGTTGGATGCGTTGGATGAGATGGGTGTGTTGGATGCGACGGGTGTGTTGGGTGAGTTGGATGAGATGGGTGTGTTGGATGGGACGGATGTGTTGGGTGAGTTGGATGAGTCGGGTGTGTGGGATGCGATGGGTGCGTTGGATGTGTCGGTCGAGTTGGTGGAGAGGTTTTACAAGGACACTCTTCTGACGAAGAGGATTCAGAAGATAGAAAGATGAGGAAGACGAGGAAGAGGAAGAAGATGAAGAACTATGGTGGTGATGATGATGACCACCAGCTGAATTATGGTGATGATGATGGTGATGTCCACCATTTGAATTATGATGATGATGATGTCCACCAGCCGAATTGTGGTGGTGATGATGCCCTCCAGAGGAATTATGATGATGGTGATGGTGGTTTTCTACAGGATCATGGTGTTTATGGTTATTTTCCTCATCATGATGGTGATTATCATTTTTCTCAGGCCTGTTATGATCCTTTTCGCCAGATGATACATGGTGATGATTTTCTTCGTCTTCATAAAATTTCCACCAGTAGTTAAAGGGATTGAAAAGTCCATTTTGTTCTGGTTGTTGTTGGTTAGTTTCTTCGATTTCTCCAATATTTTTTGATTCACAAAATTTTGAATAAACCACCAATAGGCAATATAAAAATATTATTCCTAAAATAAAAATAAAAAAATTAAAACAATTCTTTATAATGGATAGGAAAGTGAAAAATTATCAGGTATATTTGATTAAATCTCTTTTTATGTAATTGGCAAAAATCCAAAAATTAAAATGTATTAGGAGAGGACCGGAGCCTTCCCGGGACAGCCATCAAACTCAACAATTTTAACAATTTAAAATATATTATTTTAGGATAATTATGGGAATAGTTTTGGGCTAGATCTCATTTTTGGATAATCTTATTTAGACTATATATAAATAAAAAATTCTAAATAACTAAAATAAAATTTAATTATCTTCTAAATAATTGAAATTAATTAGCCTCTGACGTTAAAGGAAATTCTAGAAGGGAATGGAATTTTGAAATAAATCACGAGTGGCCTCCCCTCGAGAAGTCAAAAAAATGAGCGAATATCTCAAAAAAAAAAAAAAAAAACTTTGAATAAAAGCTTCTGAAATAATAAATACGACAAAAAAAATAACAAATTTCAAATTTTTTTAAAAAACTTATAATTAATAATACTTTCAGTTGACGCATCTACTCCAAAAATTGATACAGCTCTACAATCGTAAGTGTAAAGAACACAATTCAAAGTTCATCGCTCTACTGTATTTTTAAGATATCGTGTTCACGCACACTCACATCTAATTCTATAAATCCTTTTAGATCTAGGGATGCCTAAAACCAAAATCTCGAAGTTGCATTTTTTGACGATTACAATACTACATCAAGTAAAAATTTTGAAAGTGTGAGAGGTGCAAGGAATAGAAACCAAAGTCATGCTGTGTAGATAGTTTAGTTTTTCGCTTGGGAAGTGAAACGAATCCCCGGTCCCTAGCATAAGAAGCAAATGCTTTATCTCTTCGCCACAGGATAAGAGCCTGAGTAAAATGAAAACTATAGAATTAAAAAAAAAAAGTTAAAAAAAAAAAATCAGTACAAAAGAAAATTCAAAAAATCTCGGCCCTATTTAAGTAGATTTTTGCAAATATAATTCATAGAACTATAACATTACTCTGGCTTGATGTGGAAGTGTTCTTTGATTAAATATGTTGATTAGGACAGGAGACAGCTCTCAGGAGGAAGTAGACGATCTCTTTATTAATAAAACTCTCAAATGTCACGAAATGTCAGTCTAAATTTATTAGACCATCATTAGGTGACAGGGCTTCTATTGGAGGATAATTAAAATCTTTTAAACAACTATTATCACAGTGGTTTGTGAGTATTAAACAACAATCTACTGTAATAATAATTTTTTAAAAGATGTTAATTATATTTTATATTGAAGCCCTATCATCTGAAGATGGTCCAATAATAAATTTAGACTGAAACTAGGGATTTGGGAGATTTATTGGTGAAGAGAGAGTGCTGCCTCCTGTCGTAATCAATATAAAATATAATTTACTTTGATATAATTCACTGAATTTTTAAAACAAACTTAACTAAAAATTAATCCGAAAAATTTGTCAACTTTTTATTAATACTGTTTGTATTGTATAAGTGTTTGAATATCTTTAAAAAAACTCACCTTTCATTTTCATTAATAATGTAATATTTTCACTTTTAAAAATTACCACATTAATGAACCTCTATCAGGTTGTCCGATTCTTTATATACCTATCGTTTCTTTGATCTTTTATTTTAATCAGTTAGATTAATATTAAACAAGTTTTGATTTGGTTAATTCATTTACCTAATAACATATTTAATAGATTAAAAAGGGTTTGTGGGAATGAGAGACAGAGAGAATAGATAAAAACAATATCTACAATAGAGGAGTGTCCATCTACTACGCAACTTCTCGTTTGAATTTTGAAATTAGCAAGTGAGAAGAAAGGCTTAGAAAATTTTGGGGAATGGAAAATTCCCCCTTGGAAAATTCTTTCCAATTCAAGCTAATTAATTGGAGAAAATTAAATAATTCAATCTCTTAAATGAAAAATTACAAACATTATTAATTGAATTATTAAATTAAAAAGTCAGTAGTTTCTTTCTTGGTCAATTCAAGATGGTAAAAAATAAAACGAAATTTCTTAAAAAATTATGGTTTTATATTTCAGAGCATTTTTGGACATCTGGCTAACAAGTTTGTTGTCTCGGCACAATGAGGTTCTCTCAGTAATGCATTCTTCGAAAGGAGTAGGCTACACGCCGGTGTTGAGGGATTCCCTCCTCAAACAAGGACACCCTCCCTAGCATAGAAGATATTGGATAAAAGAAATCGGGTGGAAATAAGGATTAATGCAAAATGAACGCAGGGGAGGAGTTAGAAATAGGAAATAATGTACCCTCTCGGGGTACAGGTAGATGGCTACGGCCAGATGCCGGTTGGATTTGAAGTGTGTGTGTCTTTATACATGAAAGCACTTCGGGTAAATAAACTGGGACCCCGGTAGGAATTTCAAATACTAATACTGATAATAAAATGGGGATATACAGTATTTATTAACTATGTAAGTTTATTAATACGAAAGGAGAATAAATTGGCCAATATGATAAAGAAATTGAAGTCTAATGTCCGAGACGTTCAGTCATTAATTAAATACACGTCCCACGGAAGCAAAGAATAGAAGGACTGCCATTCCCAGCTCGGGTCCCCGTCCACATACCCACAAGATGTGGGCCCCTGAGCAATTTTATTAAATATAAGATAATTACTAGAAATTAATGACGTCATTTGGGCGAATACGAACTATAACTAATGCTATTAGAGGTGGCTATCAGGCATAAATAATCTTTAATCACGAGGGGATAATTTGCACATTAGTGCCTTTTTGGGGGGAAATTTTGGCTGGCTGACTGCATGCTATTGTAGTTCCCTCTTTCTATGCAAAAAAAAAAAAAAAAACGATTTTTTAATCGCAGCCAATCGGGAGGGGCGTAGAGTGGCCGCCATCTAACAAGCGTTTCGCGTGTAATCAGCATGCGCACCGCCCTTTCGGCAGAAAAAAGAACAACCCCCCCACACACACACACACACACACTTTCTTTTCCTTATGTGTGGAATGGAATTTTAGTGAGAAAGACAGAGCCTTATTAGATCGCGGGTAATTAGCTATCGTTTGTATCTTATCTTATAGTGAAGAGACAGCTAACTCTCTGGCTAGTTAACACTCGAAATGTATTAAATAGAAAATGTTTAAAAATAACCAGAATCTGAAATCGGTAAATTGTGAGTGGAGAATTATTCAACTTATAAATAAGACCTCTATTCCCTAATTCAACAAATAGAGGGAAATAAATAATGCAATTATAGGAAGCTTCAACTTCAAGTTTGGTTGCAGGAGGCAACCCAAAATTTTCAATCTAATATATTTCGGAGAGAGAGTTAGCTATCTCTTCACTAAAAGATAAGATACAAACGTTAGCTAACTACCAGTAATCTGTCTTTCTCACAAAATCTCATTCTACACATAAGAAAAATACATTTTTTTTTTTTTTTGAAATCGGGATGGTAGGCCAATGAACTCTAGACTCTAGAGCAATTAGATTTGTTCGTTTCGCTTGGCATTGCAATATAATTTACACATTC
The DNA here is from genome assembly GCA_023213315.1 of Euborellia annulipes. Classification (NCBI taxonomy): domain Eukaryota; kingdom Metazoa; phylum Arthropoda; class Insecta; order Dermaptera; family Anisolabididae; genus Euborellia; species Euborellia annulipes. The sequence continues at coordinate 25,926 of JAKCPI010000201.1, forward strand.
ATTCACACTTGAATTCTGTCGTTTTATTTTTTGCAAGCTAGGTGCACGCTAGCATAACTTGCATTCTGTTCGTTTTAAACTTAGGCAGAAAATGTATATTCTGCTGCATAATTTGACCCAATCGAATAGCTGGTGTGGTCAGCGCCAAAGCTTTAGTAGATGGCCACTTTTGTCGCCATTTTCTCTCTATCCACCTCGATTAAAATAATATCGACAATAAAAAAGATAAGTAAGTTTTAGGCCTTTTTTTTATTAATTTTCTTTATTATTATTATTTTTTTTTTTATTATTATTTTAGGTTCAACGTTATAAAAATATTCAAAACAATTCAAGACAAAAAAGATAACTGAAGGTTAGGTTAGGTTAGTTTATTAAGAACTTAGTAAGCAAGTCGTGAATAGAACAGATATCAAAATATGCAAAGTTAGCACTTTTTGTTCTAGGCATTTTGGGTACGTTTGCACCTTTTGACCAAGATTGTTAGCAGTACAAAGTATTGTTTTTTTTTTTTTTTTTTTTTTTATAAAAAAACATTCACACTTTTTTCTCGTTCATACTCACATTCACACACACATTCATACAGTCTTTTCGGCAACTTAGGCCATATAAGACTTTGACGATAACCGTTGTAGAGAATATATCTATTGTGGGGTCAGGCATTTCTATTTAAGCCATCTGGTATCCAAATGGCTTAAATAAAATCATCGGACTGCCTGGGTCCGAACCCGCGACGTTTGGTATAGGAACAAAGTATTGTTATAGCAACAAATGTATTCTGGGAGGAAAGACAACTTTGACTTGGATAGGCTAATAACAAGAAATCTCTCTCTATGCGATTAATCCCTAATTTCGGGGTTGAGATTTCGAAGAGAGAAGGGTCTGACTTGAGGTGAGAAAATTCTGACGTTAAATGTCCAAAAAAAAAAAAAAAAAAAAAAATGTCAACCTCAGCTAGAATAACCCTAGGGCGCCATCCGCATATTCACAAGATGTGAGTGAAGTAACAAAAAAAAAAAATTTTTTAAACATTCACTTCATTGGGAAAACTTAATAATAATCACTTTACTATATTATAAAAAATTGCGCGCTAATTCTGAATAACAAAAACCCATTTGATAAAAGAAGAAAAAATTTTATTTTATCTAATTTCTTTCCGATAACATAACGTTAATGTATTATTTGTAAATAAATACTAAAGTATTATAATATTTAGTAATTTGATTATTTATTTCCATAATTCATTAAAATTAACAGCTGGTATTAAGATTTCATAGCACTCTACACTTCTAAATATCTTGTAAAGAATAGTTTAGATAAAAAACAAATTCATTCATATGATGGCCTCTTAACTTTTCTTAATTTTTCTGATGAAATATGATGTATTAGAATAACATGAAAAATCAATTACAATATATTATAAAGAATATTTATAATATATTATAACACCTTCTAATCACGAAGCGAATATCCATTTACCAAATGATTCATTTACAACTTCCTTTTCTCTCACACAAAATAGAATTCACGATCTTATCGTGTTCAAAGTCAAGCTCTGATTATTTATTGAGAATAAGAAAGAAAGGTCAAATTTAAATCTATAATAAGAAATATTATATATCATTTATTATTTCATTTTGTAATATTTAATAAGCCCTATCTATTCTTACCCGGGTAAAAATGATGGAGGGATACACACGCCCGCAGCAGGTCTGCACAGTGAACTTGGAGGGACACACAGGGATACACACAGTAGATCGAAAGTGATCAGGAGAAAAATGTGTGTCCCTGGCGCGGACGTAAGTATTCATGAGTGTCCCTCCAGGTTAACTATGCAGACCTGCTGCGGACGTGTGTATCCCTCGATTATTTTAATTTTTACTCGGGTATATATAAAGCGCTAACGTAAATGTCATGTGTATGTCCTTTGTGGCAACTCTCGCTGGTTGGCCGGAATCAGAGATGGGGGAGTCAGAGAGGAAAATTTTGCATCAAATTTATTCTTGCTGACTTTTTGGAAATTTTGCAATTGCTCGCCAAAGGCGAGCAAATGGGTCCAGGAAATAGGAAAAGATCTAGTGAGTCTAGGGCGCGAATAACCCCGCTGTTGAAGCGCTATTAAAAAATAATAATAATAATAATAATGAGTCTAGTCGACAGTCGACTTTTTCTTGTTCCAAGTGACGTCATTACATAAAAAATCCAAATTTAATGAGCTTTTGTGGAAGACATGAACGACTCTCACTCTCACTAGCTCATTTGATGTGAAGGAAATAATTGAAGGGCAAAATCGAACTTGTAACCGTGCGTAAAGATCGTTCATGTCATAGCAGCAAAAGCCCAGTAAATTTGAATTTTGTTATGCAATGACGTCACCCGGAACAAGAAAAAGTCGGCTAGGGACACACAGAAATCCACACGCCCGCACCAGGGACACACACAGTAGATCGAAAGTGACCAGAAGAAAAATGTGTGATCCTCGTGCAGGCGTGTGGATCCCTGTGTGTTCCTAAAGGTTCACTATGTAGTCTAGCTGCGGGCGTGTGGATCCCTCGATCATTTTTAATTATTTTTTCTAAGGATCTTTTCATGCAAATTGAAGATTCTGATGAGGGTTGTCCGGATAATCGAGTTTTTCTACTCAATTATATTTATCATAAAAGTTTATCTTAAATAAAAAAAGTATATTAGTTTCAAATTTTTTTTTATTGACATAAATTTGATATAAGTTAATATAAAAATCCCTGTGAACAAAAATCAATTCTCAATTCAATTTCCTGAGCGGCGTCGATGATATTTTAGGGTAGGGAACCCAGAGAGGGGAGGGAGGGTGGGGATATGATGTTGTTACTGAAGGGAGAGCAAGACGAGAAAGCGCGTGAAGCTACGATGAGCAAGAGCTGCCAACTGACCTGGCAAACGTGATGGCCCTTAGCCCTCTTGTGGTAACCAATTGCAACCCTTCTCTTTTATTAAAAAAATACCACCCCCCCCCTCCGTTCTCGAACACTTGTGTAAGTAAGTACCAAATAAATTTTTTAGGTCACACTTTCAGTCACGCACGTAAGAATAAATAGTTATTTATTGCCAAGACAAAGAATACGACAATGAAAATGCAATTTTATTTTTTTTTTTATATATATAGTATATTTATTATTAATATTTATATTGAACTAAATGACCACTTAGTGCATTAGATCATCCATTTTTGAATAATAAAATCAGTTACATGAGATCAGAACGGAAGAAGTGAAGAAAATAAAACAAGATTTGCATATAAATAAGAGAGGTTATTCCCTAACCTCTGAACTTCTAGGTTCGCCATCGGCGAGCAATTGCAAAATTTTAAAGTTCGAATTTCACTCTCTGACTTAAATTTTAAATTTCCCTCTCCCGCTCCACTTCCTGTAACTAACTCTAGCCTAGCCAATCAGCGAGAAAAGAGGCACATACACACAGGGACAGGAAGTCAGCCGCTAGCGCTTTATATTATAGTATGATGATAACACTAGTCGACAAGGTTTTTTCACAAGAAATCTGGTTAGTGAACCTAGTGCATTTTTTCACCCTGAATTCAGATATGTAGTTAGAATTTTTCCATCAGGCACAGTTTTAGAGATATAGAGCAAAATAGATTTTAGTCGAAAATGGACTCTAAAACGGCTTTTATTTAGAAAGTTCAAATTATTTTTAACGCCGCACCCCGTCAAATTATGCAGATAGTTAGAATACATATAAATTTTAAGTTTCATCCCAATCGGAGGTCATTTAGACGTGCCGCAAACGGCTTAAAGTTTAGAAAAATCGAAATTTTCAAGATTTTTTTTGCTTTGGTCACCCCTAATACAATTTTAGAGATCCGTGAATGAAAAAAACATATATTTACGATATTCTATAGTTCTTTGGCTTTCTAAAAAGCATTCATTCGTAAAAATCTGTTAATTATTAACGAAATTATTAATAAAAACGTGAGCAAAGAAAAAACACAAGTACACTCACTGGTCGAAAAAATGGACTTCAATTGAATTAAAAAGCGAACCCTATCCACGAGAAGCTAATGTATCCTCTCTGAGCATCGGGTCACGGGCCCTAACTTTATTATATATTATTAAAAAAAAATATTTTTTGAATCTCATATCTTTCTTTATACTTCTAAAAGAACAAGAGGTCCATTTTTTTTGTCGAGTTAATGTACTTGTGTTTTTTCTTTGCTCACGTTTTTATTAATAATTTCTTTAATAATTAACAGATTTTTACGAATGAATGCTTTTTAGAAAGCCAAAGAACTATAGAATATCGTACATATATGTTTTTTTCATTCAGGGATCTCTAAAATTGTATTAGGGGTGACCAAAGCAAAAAAATCTTGAAAATTTCGATTTTTCTAAACTTTAAGCCGTTTGCGGGACGTCTAAATGATCTCCGATTAGGCTGAAACTTAAAATTTATATGTATTCTAACTATCTGCATAATCTGACGGGGTGCGGCGTTAAAAATAATTTGAACATTTTAAATAAAAGCCGTTTTAGAGCCCATTTTCGACTAAAATCTATTTTGCTCTATATCTCTAAAACTGTGCCTGATGGGGAAAAACTGAAATGATATTTGAATTCAGCATGAAAAATACTTCTAGAATTTCATATCTTCATTCTTGTGAAAGAAAAAAGTTCATTTTTGTCGACTAGTGTAATCAAATTAGACTGAACATATTGTCTTGTGACAAAAGCGGGACATTGTAATATATGTCAAAAATCTGGTGTGACTAGTCGCACACAACTTTCTCGAAAAATCGAAAAAAAATCCGTAAAGAACTAGTACTTTTTGGCCAATTTTGTTTATAAGCTTATTTTCACGCTCCAGAGAGGTGCCTTACTTAGATATAAAATCCCAATCTCGTAGCTTTAGTTTATTATTAAATTTATAAGCATCATTGGTACAAATTTCTTAAAATCAGCTCACTAGTTGCTGAACTAAGTCAAAAAACTATAAAATAAATAATTAATTATTTAACAAATAGTGTATATGTTAATCAAAATTTAGTTAATTTTATTAATCTGATTAAAATTAATTTAATTTGATTAAATTTTTAATCAAATTAGTTTAATCATATCAGAAATCTGATTTGTTTACATTAGTTTAACTAAATTTTGACTCAAACTAAATCAAGTATATTAGATTCTTGATATGATTTGTTTAATTTAACTAAATTTTTAATCAACATTTAGTTGGCGCCCAACTCTGACACACACACAAACAGACACATAGACAGACCTTGTCGCGAAAACCACTTTTTTGGATTCAGCGGACCTCAAAATCCATCAAAATCTCGACATCGAATTTTTGACATGTATCCAATACTTTCTCTCTATATATAGGCCTATGTATAGCCCGTCGCACGGTCTGATGCCTTTTGGAAATGACGTCTCTGTATTCTTATATTTATTTTAAATATCAAAGATCAAAAGATGCTTGAATTTAAACTAATTTAATTTCCGTAATATTCTTGAAAACAAAAATTTAATAGATGAGATAGTTTTTAATTATATTAATAAAATCCAAAATGCACGAATTATGACTAAATAGAGAGTGGAACGCGTATTTCTCATATATAGTAAAAGTAGCGCACAATTTTCATTATTTGATTACTACAAATGTGACCTGCCCTTATTTATTCTCTTTGTAAATACAACCCGTTATCATAGGGTACATAAAGTAAACCTAAATTATATTTTATTTAAATTAAAACTCAATTATTTATTTCATTAGTCTGTTTTAGACTCATAAGTTTTAATGGCATAATAATTTAGATATATTTTTCTCTGTAAAATGAATTAAATTTAACATTAAATTTATGGAGGATGCTGAATTAGAGTACATAGTGTGTGTGTCAAAATTTACGCAGGTAAATATATTTATATAATAAATAAACTATAATTAATATTTGAAAACTTTTTATATAATTTACGTAAGCTTATTAATAATTTTAGATAGAGAATAAAAAATTAAAAATTTAATAAACGTTAGGATACTATAGACGTCTATATAACGTGAAAACCAAATTGGGAGTGAGATGAAAGAGGGAGACAAGAAGAATAAGTTTTGGGAGGAGAATACGAAAGAAATAATGAAAAAAAAAGAAAAAATCTGGTGTGACTAGACACAATAGAGGATCCTAATTAAATACAAAATTTCATAAGAATTGGAAATTTTTTTTTTTTAATATGTAAAAAGTTCCAAAGGGGACCCCCTTTGAATCGAAATTAACATGCAAATCCCCATAGAGATTTAATATTGGCTCTATGGAAGGAAGAGTGAATTTGAAAAATCTGAAATTCATCAGTAAAGTGTACTTTCAAACAATTCCACGAAAAATTTTACTGATGTACTTTTTAAAAGAGCATCTCAATAATAATTGATTTTATATGAATTTTATGAAACTGGTGTGACTGGTCGCACACAACTTTCTCTTACCTTTAGTAATCGAAAGTTGTGTTCTGTGCTTGTCACACCAGATTTTTTGTGTCGACATGTATTTAGTTTCCAACAGTTCCAAATTCGATTTTCAAGATGTACAATTTATAAGTATGGCAAAATATTTATATTTTGTACCATGGCAACCATTTCTCCTATCTTTCCTATGAAGTGCAAGAGTAAAGGTGTCTTCAGAAGATTTCAACGACAAAATGAGGAATATACATTTTAAAGAGCATCTAAAAAAGAATTGATTTTTGAATTTAAAAAAAATCGTTGGAGCGAATTTTGAGAAAATAAAAAAAAAAAAAACTGAAAAAGTGCACCAGTAAAGTACTAGTATTTTTTGGCCGATTTTGTTCAAAAGCTTCGTGTCACGTCCCAAGGGGGTGCCTAACTTAAATATAAAATTTCAACCTCTTAGCTCTTTTCGTTCTTGAGATATTTTCTTCACAGAGACACACACACAGACAGACAGACCATGTCGCGAAAACCACTTTTTTGGATTTAGGGGACCTCAAAACGTGAAGATCCATCAAAATCTCTACATCCAATTTTTGACATGAATCCAATACTTTCTCTATATATATTAACATATATCTATATATAGAGGCAAGAGAAAGTAATAAAAAACTCAATCCACGGTCTATCTATCCTCATTTTAAATTACTTGACCTTAGAGTATTATAGGAAAAAAATTTATAAATTAAAATAAATTTAGACCCTTTATAATTAAAGTTGAGAGTAAAAAAACACATGACTCTATTATTTTCTTAAAGGAATGGAAATGATGATAGCCTGCTCTTATTTTTTCTCTCTCCCTCCCCCTCTCTCTTGTCTTCAAAGCATGAACTTAATTTAAGGGAGAGTTTAAAGAGCTCTATTTGGCTTACGATATCTCTTTTAGATTTCCTGTAATCACATTGGCTCATCACATGCAACTCTTTGCATGTCCAACTAAAAATACGCTTCTGAATAATTTGCATGTAATATTTTTTCACTAAAACTGTATAATTTTAGACTCTGGTATTTTAGAAGGAATAAAAAAAAAGTCAATTAAGTTAAATTCGCTTGCTTTAAAAACCTAAATTAATTGTAATTGCCTGTATCTATTTTCATAACTATTCAAAGGGGTCTATAATTATATAATACTTGGGTATTTGTTAATTACTTCCAAAAAAAAGACTTCTAGTCAACTAGCAAACTTATCTGACCGATAGCAAATCATCAATACAGTAAACAAGAACATGCCTAACCTTCGAGTTAAAATAAATAAGTATTTTCACATATAATTAGCCATCTGGGTTATAAGGAAAATTTGTGATGTTAGTAAAAAAAAAACGAAAATATATTTAACATGATTGTTGCTTTGCCAAGGGCCCTGGGAGTCGAACCCAGGACCTCCAGCCTTTCCGGGGCATCGGTGTGCTGTCCCATTGCACCCTCACCAACACCTGGTGCAATGGATAGTAGTTTAGAATTAAAATGTGTACAAATAAAATAAAAATTAAATCGTCAAATGGCAGAAAACGAAAATGGGCTTATGACTTTCTTCACCAGAAAAAAAACTTCGAGGGTGAATACAGTTTTATTTATCAAAAAAAAAAAAAACACAATTTTTACAGCATGAATAGGTTCATACTTGATTTTAAAAAAATAATATTTTATTTAAAATATTAATTTTTGTGGGTTTTTTTTTTTTAAAATGGTTACCAAATCTAATTTTTTTGTTAGTGTATTTTTATAAAACAAGAAAATTCGTACAGTAAGTATTGTAGATTTAGTGAAAGATAGTCACAAGTTACAAAAGAGAGGTTATGCATATTAAAATATGTCTATACTCTTACAATATTGTAATTAGAGCTAGAACTGGCGCTTGTTGAGTGCCAAGAATCATAACTATCAGTTTAAAAAGAATCAGACTCTTCTGATTTCGACGCCATTTTGCTGTGGCTGACTATATTACTTCTCAAATCATCACTAGCTGGCCAAGTAAAGAACTTCCACTTTTTATATATATGTAACCAATTATTGTACATTCAAGGAATTTTTTTATGTGGTATTAAAGAGGGATATTTAAAGAATCAATATCTCAAAAATGACAAAATGGTGGCTTATGACTATTTTCCACTAAGCCCTTCAAATTATTTATTAATTTAATTAAAAATATAAATGCAAGCAGTGCGACGGTTCGTCTATTTTAATTTCCGATCTTGAAATACTTTTCAAGTAAAAGTTATATATATACTAGATGTTTAGAATTTAGCATCTGGCTGTGACCTAAGGTGAAATTGCCTTGAAGGAGTATATAGGAATAGTCCCTTCGACTCTCGACACGCACATCCAGTGTTAACCACAACGCAATTAATACTTGGTCTGATTAGAGAGTGAGAGATTGAGAGAGCTAAGGGCCAAATGGCAAATTGACCTATCAAATGCCAAACGTCGTTTGATCTCGCTTCGGGACAAACCAATCGAAACTAAACTAAATCTCCTAAGTTACAACTTTGTTTTGATATGAGAAAATGTATTTGGAATCTTAAGTATTTGTATTTATAAGCTAATTAACAAGGCAAAATTATTTACTAATAATTTTTTTACTCCTTATCCAAATGTCATTTTGACCAGCCTGAACAAAATAAATGATTAAGGGTCGGTTGCTTCACTTCTAAATAACTCTCCAAGGTAAGCTAGTTGACTAGTCTTTTCACATCTAGTCTAATCATATGATTAAATAAAAACTCAAACGTGTTCTTATTTACTATATCGATGATTTGCTCTCGGCTTGCTAGTTGACTAGAAGTGAAGCAACACTGAAGTAGGGATGAAAAGATACGACTGAGGTATCGATACTTGATACTGTATCGTTTGCAAAGTATCGATATTAACTCGGTATCTATTGAAAATACAAAAAACAATTATTAGTAAATATAGTAAAAAAAAAAAAACAATTACGACTAACTGTAAGAAAAAAATTCAGTTCTTGAGGTACTATCCAAAAATAATAACTTTTCATTTTTCTCTGTTAAATACTCCAATAATAAAAAGTAAAATACAGTGTTACTACCCTTCCACTTATTTCTGTTGTAAATAAGTACAAATAAAATTGAAATGTTCTTCCAACCTAACTAATCATCGGGAACGTGCACCGAGTATTTTTGACCGATACCTACTTGATACTTGATTCCAAAAGTAGTTGGTATCGAAAGAAAAGTATCAAGTAAACTAGGCCTACTTGTATTTACTCGTATCGTTTCATGCCCTTAGAAATAATTTGGCTTGGTCTGTATTATTTGCGAAAATTCACAGAGGTGTGAAATCTGTGGAGATCTGCATTCATCTTTAAAGTTTCTCCTGTATGCATTTTTTGTCAAACTAATCATAAAACTACAGATACCAAAAAATTCAAACAATACCATAGATAAAATGAGATACTAACACCGATGACTAGAGAGCACCTTACTTTCACAGAAACTAATAGACCAATTCCTCAATAAGTTATTATCAAGCGACATCGGAACCTCCACCACCACTGGATCAATACCCATCACTAATTCCAACTTCAACTAATCAACAAAAGTTTTACAGATTCTTGTTGAACCTTCAATACCTCTAGACGGAAAAAGTGGGCCGACATCAAAAAAGGTTGGGAACCGCTGGACTATAAGATAGCTAATGTTCAGACAGACAGGCAACTAATTACGGATATGTATGATCTCTCTCTTCATCCTTATAGAGTTATATTAAATTATAAAAGCACGGTTTTTTAAATCTCTAAATATCACAAGAAACTAAAAAAAAAAAAAAGAAAATCCCCTATAATTAATAAATATCAAACTGCCTTTTAGCGAGAAGAGGATTAAATATGCGAGAGAATTACTAATCAATACTGGAATTTAGAGAGCATTGCATGCATCACTACATCCTTAATCCTTATTTTTACTCAGAAATCTAATCGATGACAGGTGTACTGCTATTAAAAAAAAAAGAAATATTTTAAAAAAATATAGTGAACCGTGAAATGATTAGAATAAGCAAGCGAAAACGAAGAGGCCTAACAACGAAAATAAAAAAAATAAATAAATTTGATAAGCTTTAGGAAGTTTTTTTAGTATTTTCATTATCTGCCAGCTTTTTAAGGACTGTCAAGCTTCCTTTTAAATGCTTTTAATTTTTTCCAAGGTCATCAATTTTTAAAACACTTCCCGATGAGCTTGAGATCAGAAACTTCGTATTCTGGACAATTTTAGATGAGTACACGTTATAAAATAGAGCAAAGTTATGTGGTACTTTATTTGAAGCCCTATGCGAATTAGTCTAATTCTCAAGGAGTTATGGATCTGAATTTTTAGATGCTTTTATTTATTTATTTATTTTATTTGTTTAAGATCTTTTTCGGCATTGTAGACCCTCTGTCCCTATTTATTGATTGGTATCCAAATCAATTTAAATAAATTTTTCGCCTGGGACGGGATAAGACCCATTGACCCTGAAGCTAATGTCGAACCTCTCCGCAATAGGTCAAGGGACGCTTTTATTGAACTAAAAAGAGAGAAATAATTCATTTTTGTTGTTAAAATTGAATATTTATGACTTAAAATAAAAGCGTGAGGCGCGAAGGGTCTGAGAATAGGAAATTCCTTAAGCTAACAATCAAGCGCCCCACGCTTTTATTTTAAGTCATAAATTTTAACAATGTTAACAACAAAAATGAAATTATTTCTCTCTTTTTAGTTCAATTTAAATAAAAGCATTTTTTAACCATTCGGAGCGATTATATATAAATAAATTCAATTAAAAAAATGACTTATGACGAAATAATTACAAATATGCGGTAATGAATCGATATTTTCTCTGACCTTGTGAGATTTATGGAGCTTAAATCTTACAAACATTAATTAAAAAAAAATTTAATGGTAGATATAACATCGATATAAAAGATTTTAAATTAAAATCTTATCGCGATCTTTTTTTTTAGATGACTACTTTATTTGATTAGATAATAGTTGAGTATTAAGTGGAAATAAATTTCGACAATATATGTACCGGTATGGTTGTTTTTAAATAAGATCGTTTGATTCTTCAAATTCAGTAGACCCTAGGTATAAACAAGGTCCAATATCATACCAGTGTCGAAATACTTATTCGGGTCTATTCTCTAAAAACAGGCGTTAAAATTTAAAATAAACAAATGGGTGTTAAAAAATAATGTAAAACAATCAGCCTTAAAAAAATGCTATTCTCTAAACAAAATTTTAACAGCGACGTTAACATGTAGTTTTTATTTCAAAATCATAACCTTACTTTTTAGGTTAAGGACGCCATTTTTATTTTAAACACGACGTTAAAATATTAAAGGCGCTCCCTAGATATGGCATTAATTTTTAACACTATTTACTAAATGTTAACGATTTGGCTTTAAAGTTGTTGTCTACAGAATAGCTATTCGAGGCAAGGAAGTGATTTTGAATAGCATTTTTTAACGCTGATTGTTTCTACATTACTTTTTAAAACTTATTTGTTTATTTTAAATTTTAACGCCTGTTTTTAGAGGATAGACCTGAATGAGAGCTAACTAAATATTTTAAACGTCAAATTTGTTTATTTCATATCAAAATTAATAGAAATTAAGTATTTTTAACTCAGAAAGATTTTGAGTGTAGGCTAGTATAATTAAAATGATACAGTAAATAAATAAAAATGTTTTTTTTTTTTTTGTTTCTAAACTACGCCACTGTAAGAAAAATGTAGAAATCGCTAAAAATTAATATTTCAAGACACCTTAGACCGTTTATTCTCCATTTATTTGAATAAATTGATAGTCAATGTGTTAAGTGAAGTTTCAAATTTAATTAATGTTTTAATGGATAATAGCAATGCATAATGCTTAAATTATTGTTTTAGATCCGCTGACGCTAAAATAATTCTATCATCATGTAATAATATTGTATAATTTATAAACTCGACTTTGTGCTTGGTTAAACTTTCGCCATTTGAGAGAAAAAATTTATTAAATAGCGATATATCGACTACCAATTATAAATATGCATGGCAGAGAGTTGAAATAATTTTTCTGAGAACATTTTAACAATATTTATATAGAATACAATGGTATGATAATAATCCGTATCATTTTCATTTTTTCACATTATTTTTTGTGATTTGATCTATTGATGAGCAAAAGACCTTAACGATCACTTCTTATTGTTTGCTGATCATTAGGGAAGAAAATACTTTATTTATTTCTCATTCTTATTTTATCTCTTTAATAAAATTTCCAAGAAGAATTTACAAAATAATTACTCCGAAATAAACAAATATCGAAATGTAATGAGAATAGGAGCGAGAGATTCAACGCAAAGCTAAATGTAGCTGGTTTTAATCGATAATGGATGTTGCACGTTAACAAAACAACTCTAGAGAAAAGAACTAAATAAAACTTTTCCACTGAAAAACTAGTTGAAAAGAAAAGGAAATAATGGAAGTAGTGTTATTTACTTTGAACAGATAATTGGATATACTCGTAAAAGTTAATAAAATATAGCGAAAAACTTGCGAGGTTATTATGTATTTGATTATTTTTTTTTAGTCTAAACAATAAATAAATAAATCAAAAGGTTTTTTAACTTTCTCTTACCTATATATGAGTATATATAGAGAAAGTATTGTATTCATGTCAAAAATTCGATGTCGGGATTTTGATGGATATACACGTTTTGAAGTCGCCTGAATCAAAAAAAGTGGTTTTCGCAACATTGGTCTGTGTATGTGTCTGTGTTCAATTTTACTTCAAACCCAATCAGCCTTTGGGCATAGCCATCTACCGGCATCCCGCGAAGTTTCAACATTTCCTATCTCTAACTCCTCCTCTTTCGTTTATTTCTAGCTAATGAACTAATCCTTATTTCAAGTTCCAGAGTCCCTTATTCCAAGTTCCAAAGTCCCTTTTATCCAAACTCTTCTACACTGTAAAAAAAATCTTAATTTTAGTCTGTTTTGGAATACTAAAATTACAAATTTCCCTTGTAAATGATAACTACTATGCATTTATCTACTAAATAAATAAAATATTTTCAAATATTTACAACAAACAAATATTTTAAAATTACAATTTTCTTCGAAAAATCGAGTATGTATTGTAATTTTACAAACATTGTATAGTAATTTTCGTTAAAAATTGTATTTTTTTCGAAAGCAGTTTGAGAATTCTAAAATTACCACACAATTGCACCTCTAATTTTCAAACGGCTTTCGAAAATTACAATACATTTGTAAATGGTTTTTGCAAAGATTTACTAAATTTAGTATGTTTTTGTGTAGGAAATATGCTTCCTAAACAATTGTAAAATTACAAAATTTTTTTACAGTGTATGCTAAGGTAGGATGTCCTACTTTGAAGAGGGACTCAAATTATTTATATTACTTTTTTTTAATAAACATAGTTGCTATTTTAGTTATTTTTAAAGGTCAACACCATCATCATCATCTGGCTGATTTTATTTTTTCAAAGGTCATATTAAATTTTGCTTTTTAATATCCTATTATAAAAATATTTATGACCGTTGAAGAGGTTGGCTTTTTAAGCTTTAATCCCAAAAGGGAGAAAGAGTCTGTTGTATCCTCACCCCCCCCCCTGCTCCCTCTTCCGAAAAGACGATCGAGATCGAGGATGAAGAAAAAAAAAAGATTGTAGCCATGTCCTTCTCATTTCATGGTCCAGCCTTTTTCAATCGTAGAGTCCACCCAATGGGACTTTCAGATTGAAGTCCAGACAAAAAAAATGGGGAAGCAAGCAACTAACCAAACGCTTTTGTCCATAAGCCACGGCAAAAGACATCTAAATCAAATAAAAAAAAAAAATTGTTGCAAGTATTTCAGATAACGTATTGTTAAGCGAGCTAGAATAAACATAAAAAAACGCATTTTAAATATTCATCATCTTAGTATTATGAATAATAATAATAAAAAAACGAGAATAATCCGAGCGAGATTGAAAAGTATAGAAATTGTGGATTTTCGAAGAGATCAGAACTATTATATTTCAAGGAGTGAATCAATATTTAAAATACCGAGTGTGTGTGTGTGGGGTGTTGTTAGCCCCACACACACACATACACACATACGACATCATTATATAATGAATATTGATTTTCATATAAAATCTCTATTTTTATATTCCTTAAGGGATGTTATTTTGTCTACGTCTGGGTGTTCATTTTTCCATAATTTTTTTTCTTTTTTATATATTTCTTATTTTTATTATACTATTAAATTCCAATTGCACTGAAGAGGGAAATATTTAATATTTATTTGATTTTTTTTTTTGAAAATTAATTTTTTTATTATAAAAAAAAAAAATAAAAAAAAATTTAATTCAATTTAAAATTAATATTTTATAGAAAATATATCGTATCGTAATGAAATAAATAAACACCCAAGGAAACTAGGCTGCGTGGACTTTTAGTAGTTAGTTCAGAGCCGCCGAGAGCCTTCAGCTTACACTAACAAAAAAAACTATAAAAATCTAGATTTTGAATCTGCGACCGGAAGAAATAGGACAGGCCGGCCCGTCGCATGGTCTGACGCCTGTTGAAAAGAGGAAGGAAGAGACAGACAAAGAACTGAAGGACTGCCTGTCCCAGCTCGGGCAGCTCGTGGTCGCCATCCACGTACCCACAAGTTGTGGGCCCCTGAGCATTCGTGTTCACACACACACAGAGACATACGGACACACAGATATAATGCCCAAAATGATTTTTTTGGACTCAGGGAGTCTATAACGTGAAGAATCATCAAAATCTCGAAGTCAAATTTTTTAGACGATTACAAAACGACTAACTAATTTATTCACAATCTTCCAAAAGAGGAAGGGCAATGTTTGATAAAATATCAACATTTTAAAACAAAGCTCTAGCAAGTTAAATTTTCATATTTTGTTTAAGTCATGAATTTGTTTTTATTGGAAGTAGGATAGTAGAAAATCACAATATCCCCCAGTCCTGGTCAAAATCGAAGAAAAGATTGACCAAAACAGAAAAAATGCCAGACATAGCTCGGGGTTTTTTTTTTCATTGAAAAAAAAAGGAAATTTTTTCTAAATGGCGAAGAATCGATCAGTAATTAAGTATAAATAAGTAGAAATTAAGAAATTGGAATAATATTTTTGCCATATTTTTCTAAAGGGAAATTAACGTTCCTCCACCCCATAATTTCACCATTTTGAAAAATGTATTTTTTTTTTAAATTCATCTAGACTCAAGATGTAAAAAAATCATAATTTAATACTAATCAATATTTATTTTATATGCTAAAAAAAAAATGGGAGAGAGATTAAGATAAAAATATTCGTTATCGTCACAAGATGAGAGAGAGATTGGAAAAGCCTCAACTGACTGAAGCCAGGAGTCAAATTTGCGAAATAATAGTAAAATTTGATGGTAGAATGGTGGATGAAATTTGATCTCGTAACATGATAAGTGAGTTTAATGATATAGTCAGTAGCTCAATTTTGTATTTTAAACTCCATTAGTTTTTTTTTTTTTTTTTTTTTTTTACAAACGTAATTTAATTCAGGCTATCATAGAAGTGTAATTTATTTGGGTGGGTTTTTTAATTTGAGATTCCTGGAAAATTATAGTAAATGATGACAGTGGCTTAGAATGGTGAATGGAGCAGGAGCAGCCAGATACGCATAGGTCAGAGGTCCCTAATGACGAACGAATGCTGCTTTCGAGCGTATTTTTCGCAAAAATCAAATTTGTCATCTTACCCGACTTTCTCCTATGCGTTTAAAAAAAAAAACTAAAGGGAGGGCCCTCCGAAACAGCTAGTCAAAATAATTAGTCATATTTAAAACGAATATTCATTTCCAATATATAATTCATGTATTATTTGTATTTTCAATAATATAAATTAGGAAATTTGTTCAAGTTAGATGAAAAAATTTTAATGGCGAAATAATATATCGCAAGTGGCAAAAACATTGTCAGATTAGCAAAAAAAAAAAAAATATTATATATATATATATATAACAAAATTTAATGTAAATATAAACGACAAGAAACGAGAAATTATTAAATATTATTTCAACGTTGATTGTATTTTTATGGATCTTTTTTGCAATTTAATTCATTTGATATCAATTAGTGAATGAAGGGTCCGTGAGGCTGCAAACATGGCGTGTGTCCTGGACAACGAATGCATTTGTCCATTGGGGAAATAATAATAATACTAATACAAAATTTAAATGAATGCAGGTCATGTTGTCATCTCGTCATAATTACATCTGACATCTATCCTCTGTGACATTTTATGACATGCTCATTATCCGCATGTTCGCGAATTAACCGACATTCAACAATAAATTATATAATCAAGCCAACTTTGTATATAAGCTACAAGAGAACAATTGTATTTAAAAAAAGAGAGAGATGGTGAATATTAAAAACATATAACATAATATCAAATTAATTTGATATTTTGTTAGTTGGGAATAATTTAATTATAATAAACTAACATTTTCCACTCCTTTGAAAACGAAATTATATATTCTCAATCCGCTATATAATATTGTTGGAATAGCCAATATATAACGATTCTAAAAGGTGCGAAAATGTTATTTATTACCCTTGTAATGAAAGGGGAATTCTCAAAAACAGAAGACTAATAATAAAAAATATTTGGGCTGTTGTCAAGATATTTTTATTTGATCCTCAGAAAAATTATATTGTAACTTATTATTAGGGCTCGGATTTATAGGCACTGAAAATCTTTAAAATAGGCAGGCAACTAAGCACTAAAAATTATTAAAATAGGCACTTAAAAAGGCATTTATTGTAAAAATAGGCGCTTAAAAAGGCACTTAAAAGGCATTATTTAAGAAATAATATAAAAAATTTAAAAAATTGATGTCTTATTTTTGGTAATCTGATGTGACTGGTCGCATAGCACACAATTTTTTCTTAATTTCGGTAATATAAAGGCGCATTCTGTACTTGTTTGCCAGAATATAAATACAAATTGTGAGGTATGTCTTTGTGGCTGGAAGTATTATTAAGGAGTCAAAAAAAATCCAAGACATAGGCAGCCAAAATGATTTCTTTTATTATTGTCGTTCCAGGATGACGTTTCGGGCACTGGTCTAGGCCATCTTCAGAACCGGAGGCGAGAATAAATGGAAATTACAATTTCAGTGACACACATTCGCATGAACTCATTCTCATAGGACAACAAAAAAAAAGGATCTCTGAAGATGGCCTAAACCAGTGGCCGAAACGTCAACCTGGAACGGCAACAATAAAAGAAATCATTTTGGCTGCCTGTCTTGGATTTTTTTTTTGACTCCTTAATAAATACAAATCAAATTTTTAAGTAGCCTATTAATTTTTAAAATTTTACATTAAAAATATTTTTTTTTTTTGAAAATTTTTTTTTTTTTTAATCTCGGGGGGGGGGTGTAATTACTCCCCCTTGTATCCGCCCTTGAATTGATGGCACTCATCGATGCCTCTTGCATTAAAATCATTTTCATGCATCATTTTAATGCTAGAAAGCCTCATATTGTCTCACTTTTTCTTGGGGCAGGGAGCCTTCTAGGGGACCCCGCGGGACTCCCCTAGTTACGCCACGAATTAACGAATATAGGTGACAATATTTACAAATAAACAAATAAAAAACTTTAAGTAATGCAATAATTTAAATTTTATTAGTTTTTTTTTTAAATTGAATCACAGATGAATTTAATATTTTCCTTTTTTTTATCTTGTATATAATATTCTATTTTATTTCAATCAAAAAAAAGCTTATTTATATATATATATATATATATAAAGAATTCAAAAATTTCAATCAGTCTTTTTTTTATGAATGTGAAGATGTAAAGTAATAATTTTTCGTGGTTTTATAGCCTTTCATATGACGCGCTTATAACATTGGATTCTTTCATTAAATATAACCTTCAAAGGAGAGTTGAGTATAGATCCTCCTATTCTGACTGACATTTCGTCTTTAATAAGTTGAATGGTCGTTGGATCTTTTTCTCAATATAATATTATCCTCTCCTTTTTTTTTTTGCAAAGAAAAGGATAATAAAAAAAAGAAGAGATAACTATTATTAATAATTTCGAAAATATTAAAAAAAGGAGAGATTTTAATATTAAGTTGCACTGTATTTTAAATTTACAGTGTTTCAAAATAAAAAAAATGAGGCATCTCAGGGAGTCGAACCCGCGAACTCTAGATCTTGACATAAAATGTTAAACATCCTGTATTAATGTGAAATTCGCTTCATTTAATGTGAAAAAAATTAAAATTCAAGCTTATTGGGGATAGACTCTTTCCATGGAAATTTTTATAAACATTTAGACAGACATTTTAAGAGGAAAAGTAATAAACTTTTTTTAATGGGAATTTTAAGTAAATATTTTGATATTTTTTTGGGAAACCCAATAAAAGGTTTTTTAATCAGAAATTTAATTTTTTTTTACATTAAATTTAATGAATTTCAATAGAATTTGGATTTCAATGTCAAATTTTGTTGTTTTTTTTTTGTTCAAATAAAAAAAGGTTGTTGCTTTGTCTACAGGAAGTTCTTAAAATGGTGGATCCACGGAGAGGCGGAAGAGGAGTCAATCGCCTCACCTTTAGGCTGAACGCACACCAATTGAGCAAAAACGTTTTCGAACAAAACGTTGTTGCCTAAAACTGTTTTCTCAATGCTTTTCTATGGAGACAAAACACAATTGGACATGATTCGACATCATTGAACAAAATGTTTTGCCATTGAGCGTTTTGCTCGATCGGTGTGCTTTGGCATCGAGCAAAACATTTTGCTCTTGGACAAAACGTTTTGCTCAATTGGTGTGCGTTCAGCCTAAATTATATAAACTTTTTTTTTTTATTTATTTTAAAGCGCTTTTTTATTAACTAATTGTTTAAATTGAGGCATAAACTTTTACAAAATTTGATAAAAATCTCCATCATCTTCCCAAATTTCTTCAAGTTTTTCCCATGATTTTTTGAATGCCAATGTTAAGGGCTTTATAACTGTTTATTTTAATCAAATTGTATTTGTTCATTACCTTTCAAAACGGAACCCCCCCCCCCCCACCCCACCAAAAAATGGATTTCATATTTATATTTTGAAATGTCTTCGATATAAGTATGAATAGAAAAAGTTGTTGAAGCAAATGACTTTTTTTAATATCGTATTAGGGCCTATAATAATTTAAAATCAGATCCTTTTGAGAGAACAAGAGTATATCGTATCTCGAAATTAAATAAAATAGATATTGGTAATAAATTAATGCAATCCTTTCATAAGGATCATATTTTATTGTAATATGCTATTAAATTATATTAGGCTATTCGCACTCATATTATCTGTAAATTGTTAAAAGATGGACATCAAGATAAAAGCCAAGATTTATTATGAATGAGATAGCAGGCAGGCAAAATAAACTTTGAATCGTTTTCTCTGCTTGTTCGTCTTTCTATATTCCTAATATAATAAATTATGAAAGTTTTCGGTCTAATTTTATAAATAGGACTATTATAGGCCTAATATTAAAAATAATACTTGGAATCTCAAAGCGTGTTAGGAAGGTAATTTGATTAATGAACAAATATATAGTTTGTAAAGGCAAAAAAGTGTTATTTTCATCATTTAAAAAGTAATTCAAAAGAAGTAAAATTGACCCACCAACTAAAGAAGTGAAACTATCCTATTGTATTCATTTAAAAATATCGAGAATTTGATGGAAATACACGTTTTTAGGTGTCCGGGAAAAAAAGTGGGTCACGCAAAATGGTATGTCTACTTTACAGATGTACTTTTTCAGTTTTTTTTTCGATTTTCTCATAATTCGATCTAACAATTTTGATTAAAATTCATAAATAAATTATTTTTTAGATGCTCTTTAAAATGTATATTCTCATTTTGCCCGAAAAATTGTTTGAAACACACTTTACTCCTGTACTCCATAGAAAAGATAGGAGAAATGGTTGCCATGGTAACAGAATATAAATATTTTCACATGTTTATAAATTTTACCTCTTGAAAATCGAATGTACCGTACTGTCAGAAACTAAATATATCACAAAAAATCTGGTGTGACAAGTAGAGTGCACAACTTTCTCTTGCCGAAGGTTAAAAGAAAGTTGTGTGCAGTGGGACCAGTCACACCAGATTTTTTATGTTTAAAAAATATATTATGTAAACTGGTGAGGTTTTTTTTTTTTTTTTTAATTTTCATATTTCACAAGTGTGCGTATCTCATTAAGAAAATATTCATTAATAATTAATAACTTTCTTTAAGTTGATGGTATTTAATTTATTTAGTTCCATCTCTTAGGTTAATTTTGGTTGATAAAATAGAGTGGCCTGGGCGAGAGAGATCAATTTAGGCAGCATTATATTAATTATTTTATTTATCACTTAATTAGTTTAAATCTAATCTCGCTTTTCATTTAACAAAAATAAAGTTCGCACTTAATTTATCCTTGTTCCCGTTGTATTATTTCCACGATTCAGGGTCGGCAATATAAATACGGCCCATTATAGATAGATAAATAAAATATTATTAAAACTGTTTCAATATGTGTTAATTATACATATTATTAATACGCGTCTATTCAAATTGGTGATATAGATTTTATTTATCAGCAAGGATCTCATTTGCTTAATGATAAATAATAATAATAACGTTCATTTGTATTATTTTCAAAATATTATGACTTAAATAATATAAAATTTTTAACTAACGAGGCCATTCATTTATTTTAATTATTATGTTAAAACAATTCTGTTTTTAGAAAGTATATAATTTTTTTTTTGTTTTTGTTTCAGGTAAGTGGAGATTTTTTTCATCCCTCGGATTACCTTTATAAGTAAGTAATTATTTATTATTTTAAAAAAATCTTGTTGATAGTTCACTGATTAAAATAAGTATATATATAAATATACTCGTATTTAATAGGAGAAATTCCATGTCTAAATGTACAAAATTCGACAAGTACATCTTTCCCTGAAATTTTTTCGCGTTATTATGTTACGTTAATTATGTTACAATTTTTTTTTTTTATTTTAATCAAATATAGAGGCTTTTTCATTAACGAAAAAAAGTGCAGAAATATTTTTACAAAAAAATAAATTGTTCTCAGAATCCGCTCCATATGCCTGCCAAGCAATATTTTTCCAAATTTTTAAATAGTTTATTAATAACAGGGAAAAATTTAATCAATGAAGTACGTGGCTGTTGATTTACATACAAGGAAGGGAGCAGGAGCAGCCAAAAATCAAAGCCTCCGATTCTATTACAATTACAAAGACGTTTCGGGAGAACTTTATTCTCCCATCATCAGTCTTTTGCATCTGTCCCGGAGTTGTCAAAAGGGCACAATACATTTATTATGTATTCAATTTATGTGTGAGTTGTTCATTGACTTGTTTAGTGAGCAGGAGAAAATGTATAAATAATATAGCATATAAGAGAGAGAAGATAAAGTAAATGAAAAAGATAATAAATATGTCTAACAAGAGAAAATATACGGTAGGCCTAGAATATGTTTATTAAAGCTTTTGTGGTTTGCATTATTATTATTATGGGAGTTTTTTAATTGTAGACCACATTTGTTATTGAATATTTATTAAAAATATAAATACTGTACATCATTTCGACTGCATATTCTGCAGTCGTTTTCAAGTACTCACTTGCTCTGACTCAAGTGAACTAACCTCTAAGGGATACCAACGGGCATTTTATATAGCAATGATCATCTGTAGATGGCGCTGACGTCGTTATATATAAAATGCATTTAAAGTGATTATTTAGACGGCAATTATTTAGAGGTTAGTTCATTTGAGTTGGAGCAAGTGTACAGCAATTGAAAACAACTGCCGAATAAGTAGTCGAAACGTTGTACAGTATTTATATTTTTAATAAATAATTAATAAAACAAATGTGGTCTATAATTAAAAAAACTTCCCTAATATCATTACTGATACATAAAGCGCTAGCGGCTAGCTTCCGCATGTGCCGATCAAGACGCTGATTGGCTAGAGTTATAGAAAGTGGAGCGGGAGCGGGAAATTTAAAATTTAAGTCAGAAAGGGGAATTAGAAAATTTCCAAACACTCAAAATAATTCCCAAATGACTTAAATAAAAAAGCCTGGACCCCAATATATATATATATAGAAATTAGGAAGCTAGCCTACACCTGATATTAAATGAATAGTTTATTTTCTATTGAAACTAAATAAAATACAAAAGGCAAGAGCCTTCATGGTAATCCAATCTTTATTTGATTTGATATCGCAATTTTGAACAGAGGTTTGATTTTTTCTATGATAGAAGTGAGGAACTTTGCCGGGACTTTTACCCGACTGGTGAGGATTTTACCAGCTGAAGTATTCTTATGCCGCTATCAGCACAGCGAATTTACTAGACATTTTCCCAAAATAGTTTATTTCTATTTATAAAAAATTAATTATAAAAAAAAGCAATAAAGATAAGGGGTGTTTGTAGTTTAGATAAAAATTATTTAAAATAAAATTATATTAGCCAAAAGGACTTTTGAAGAGACCAAATGCTATTCCTTTTTTCAAGGTAATTGTTATAAGCTATATATAAAATTGTTTATCAATATTATATCTTAATTAAAATATAAATATTTAAAGTATTTTAATTATATATATATGTCTAGGTTGTATATAAATAAATTAATAATAGTATTTATGATTACGGTATTTCAAGAGACTCCACCTACAGTATTATGCAAGTTATTTATTTATAAAAGTGTAATTTTATACTTGAGAAATGAAAAGAGCAAAATTTTTGTTTAGGGCAATGGGATGGGGGAATTTAAATTTCAAAAAAAAATTTTGCAAAATTTTTTTCATATGATAGATATAGGCGTAATATATGGCCTATGTTTATTTATGGACATTTCATCAACTTTGGACCGTATTACCAAAGAGAAAGACAAATTGTTGTTGATTGTTTGCATTTTTTCAATTTTTATATTTTAAAAATTTTTCAAATTTCGCGCAAGTTTTTTAAAACGTATTTTATCATTTTATTCTCAAAATTGTTTGAAGCACTCTTTACTCTTGTACTTCGTAGTAAAGATAGGAGAAATGGTTCCCAGGGTAATAAAATATAAATATTTTCCCATGTTTATAAATTTTATATCTTGAATTGCTCTCGGCCGTTAGTGTAGCTGCTAGCGTGCTGGCCATATATACCAAGGGTCGCGGGTTCGGATCCCAGGCAGTCCGATGATTTTATTTAAGCCATTTGGTCTGAGTTATCGAAAAGACTGTGTGGATGTGTGTGTGAGTGTGAATGGGAAAAAAGTGTTAAAAAAAATATATCGGCGGAAACTAAATATATACCGACACAAAAAATCTGGTGCTCCAGTCACACCAGATTATTTTTTTGAATAAACCAAGAAAGATATTTAAATTATTAGAAAAACCTAATAGCAATCAATAATGTAAAATTTTTATCTTTCAACATTCCATATAATTATAGGTACTCTCACTTTTTTTTACTTTCTCTTACCTATGTATATATGTAATATATATATAGAGAGAGAAAGTATTGGTTCATGTCAAAAATTCGATGTCGAGATTTTGATGGATCTTCACGTTTTGAGGTCCCCTGAATCCAAAAAAGTGGTTTTCGCGACATGGTCTGTCTGTGTGTGTGTGGGTGGGTGTGTGTGTGGGTGGGTGTGTGTGTGGGTGGGTGTGTGTGTGTTCAATTTTAAGCATGAAGGAATTGAGCTAGGAGGTTGAAATTTTATATTTAAGTTAAACACCCCCGGGACCGGAAAAATAAGCTTTTAATCAAAATCGGCCAAAGAGTACTAGTACTTTACTGATGTACTTTTTCAGTTTTTTTCGATTTTCTCAAAATTCGCTCTAACGATTTTGATTAAAATTCAAAAATCAATTATTTTTTAGATGCTCTTTCAAATGTATATTCTCGTTTTGCCCTCAAAATTGTTTGAAGACCACTTTACTCTTGCACTCCATAGAAAAGATAGGAGAAATGGTTGCCATGGTAACAAAATATAAATATTTTCCCATACTTATAAATTTTATTTTTTTTTTATTTAAATGAAAATTAATTATATAAAAACAAGAACAAGTTTTGCCAATAGTATGTGATACATAGATAAGCGATGATAAGAGATAAAAAAAAGGAAATAAATAGACGACGACATCTTGGGGGTGGCCTTGAAACACCTGTAGATCTTATATACCGTAACTGACTGACCAAATGTTTATTCTTTTTTTTTTCTTCGTGGCAAGCAAGTTAGTTTATTATTTATTCTATAATAACTTTTAGATATCGTGTGAGAAAAGCAATCTTGTTGATCGGAATTAGATTATGCAAATTTCACCGAAACATAATAAATAAATCAGCACTTGCTATATCTTAATTATTTTCTTTTTTTCTTTTTCTAGTTAGTGAAAGATTACTAAATTAAATAAATATATATAGACTAAATAAGGATAGCGAATAGCAGCCAGGAAAAATCAAATCAGACAAAAACTAGATCAATTTTTATTTTTTTCGTTAGAAATACCTCCATCTGTATTTGCTTGACGATTGATTGTCCTGAGGAAAGGCGCGACTGGCGTCCGAAACGTCGACGATCAAATAAATCTAAAAATTGATCTAGTTTTTTGTCTGATTTGATTTTTCCTGGCTGCTATTCGCTATCCTTACCAAGTTAAACAGCCATATTCTCCATAATCAATAGACTAAATATTTATTTTATATTCAGGGAATACGAGTATAACTTATTGTTAAATAAGTATCTAAAGAAAAGTTGAAGACATGAAAATTTTTTCTTCTAGTCGCCTAGTCTAGTATGTGTTGTACAGTCGGCGACACAATTGCCTGATGTGTGTCCCTGGTGCGGGCGTGTGTATTTCCCTGTGTTCCCTGTGTGTCCCTGGTGCGGGCGTGTGTGTCACTCAATGTTCACTATGCAGACCTGCTGCGGGCTTGTGTATCCCGGTGTGTCCCTGGCGATTATTTTTAATCATTTTTACTGCGGGGTATAAGAATGGATGACTTGGCTTCATGCGGGCTTAAGAGTGACATGACCGGCTTGGCCTGTCGGAGACAATAGCATTGGATAGGAAGGCGTGGAGTGGGAGTGTAAGGTCCGCCGATCCCGCACCGCGGGATTATTTTTAATGGCGAGGACAGAAGAAGAAGACTCGGGGTATAAGAATTAAAATTTTTTAAGTTAGTGGTTTACTGACGCCGACATTGGAAGCCACAACGACAGTGTCGCGGCGGCAGTGACGCTATTGACGCTGCAGCACTGTCGCCTTGCTCGGAAGTCCACTTTTAGACAACCAAAATACTTTGGAGTCGGAAGTGTTATCTTCCTTTAGTTGCATTTAAAAAATCTGGTGTGACTGGCGCACAGCACACAACTTTCTCTTACCTTCGGTAATCGAAAGTTGTGTACTGTGCTTCCTCACACCAGATTTTTTGTGTCGACATATATTTAGTTCCCGACAGTACGGAACATTTGAATTCAGATGTAAAATTTATAAGTATGGGAAAATATTTATATTTTGTTACCATGGCAACCATTTCTCCTATCTTTCCCTATGAAATACAAGAGTAAAGTGGTCTTCAGAAGATTTCAATCACAAAATGAGAATATACATTTTAAAGAGAATCTAAAAAATAATTGATTTTTGAATTTAAAAAAAAATCGTTGTAGCAAATTTTGAGAAAATTGAAAAAAACTGAAAAAGTACATCAGTAAAGTACTAGTACTCTTTGGGCGATTTTGATTAAAAGCTTATTTTTCAGGTCCGGGGGGTGTTTAACTTAAATATAAAATTTCAGCCTAATAGCTCAATTCCTTCATGCTTAAAATTGAACACACACACACACCCACACACCCACCAACACACACACAGACAGACCATGTCGCGAAAACCACTTTTTGGATTCAGAGGACCTCAAAACATGAAGATCCATCAAAATCTCGACATCGAATTTTTGACATGAAACCAATACTTTCTCTCTATGTATATATTACATATATACATAGGTAAGAGAAAGTAAAAAAGATGATTTACTTATTTTAAAAATATTCGTTTGGTTGACTAAGCTGTAGGCTCCACTCTCGACCCACCAGTCACTTGTGGCGTAGACTGTACTGTGATATGCCATTATACATAAGAATTATACATAAGGAAAGATTTTTGTAGTTTAGGGTTTTCCATGGCATAATATAATGATTATTAAACCCAAATACCGAAGAGGAAATATTTAATCATGATATTAGTTTTTATTTTCATTCGTCTTTATTCTTTTTTATTTCTTTTTGCACTTTCCTTTAAGTGAATCCCCTATTTTTTTTTTCTCCCTTTTCTTTGGGAATTTTATTTTTGTTGTTGATTTTCCACTGGCTTAGATGATCGTCTCCAGGGCGGGTTAACATTTATTGTGCTAAAAGACAAGCGTGCAAAGCCCAGGGCGCAGGGCAGATTAGCCCGAAACATATGGGGGGCGATGGGCGCAGGGGGGCCAACCCAGCGCAACGTAACGCCATCCATTTTTCACAGGGCAGCCAACCGACGAGAAAAGAGAGTAAACAAAATGAATCTAGCTCGAAACTTCTCATCCTGTAGATTTATTCCAAGGTGTGTTTCATAATAAATTTTAGCTTGCAAGCAAGAACGACAGTCCAAAAGGCGAAGGGGGTGGGTTCACCCCGGGGGGGGGGGGGGGGGGGTTCTAAAGAATGGAATGGTGATTGTCATCATGCCAAAAAAAATCCCCTCTTAATCCAGCCAGAAAAATTAAATGTAGGCTACACTCGTGCAATTATATACTACATATTATTATATTATTTATGTATTTTTTTTTCTCACGTCTAAAATGTTAAATTATTGCTTTAATATTTCTTCATGTTTGGATTTTTTTTTTTTTTTTTTTTGTTTTTAAACAGCATTTGCTTAATTATACGGAAAATAAATAACCGACATTAGAATTATTTATTTCTTGTTAAAGTAATACTAATTGAATTTATATGAAGTTAACTTTAAAAAAAAAAAAGAAAAAAATGACTAAAAATAATTATTTTTTTTTTTTTTTACTTATCAAGATTAATAGATGGGTGTTTATTTAGAAATCGATTTGAGATATTAAAAATTTTGAAATAAACGCTATCCATGTATTCAAGAAGAGATCTATACTCCGGAAAAAAATTCTCAGTTATTTATGAAACAGTTTTTTATCTTAATGAATTGTAAAATTTATTTTGATGATAATTTTAAATTCTTTTATATATTTTTTATTCGCCCGGGTCTCTGCCCCCCTTGACCTGCTGCGCCCCCCGCATTGCGGGTCTGCGGGGGGTGTTATTTACGCCCCTGTATATATATATTTTTATTTTTATTTTCGGCATCTGAGTTCATTTATACCCTTTGCCTATATAATTTAATGATTGGTATCCAATTTAATTTTCGCATGGGAAGGGATGCGAATCCCTAATCCCTATCAGAAGAAGCAAGTTCTCTACCACTGTGCTATGAGGCCCAGGAACAAGATAACAGTTCCAATATCTCAAGTTATTGAACTTGAAATTAAAAATTCACGATTATCATTACTAATTAAAGTGTCAAGAGGCCATCCATTTGTAATTAGGGAATTGTCTCATCTAGAAATTCATCCATTTATTATCATTCCCTTGTGTGTATAGGTAGATTTAACATAACAAGACATCCTAATTATTTTCTAGTGAAAAATGATAAATTTGTTTGACGTTTTATAATTTCCGTTATAGATAATTCATTAAAAAAAGGAAAAAGAGAAAGTAACAATTCATATATTTATTATATGGACCGCTTATTTTGAAAGTGGTGTAGTCCATTTAAAAAAAATGAGATATCACATAATTTATGAATAAATTAATGTAAATTTTTTATGTATAACTAGCTAGTGGTAAATTTCTTAAAAAATTCCCATGTTTTGTACAATTGAAAATTGGTCGGTAAATAGATTTTTTTATAAACAGATATGCAAACCTTTCATTTTCTCGAAATAATAGAAAATGGACTTACACCACTTTCAAAATAAACTGTCCATATATCAAATGAATGGAACCATGGGGGCCAATCACCTACGTATTACGTAAACAGTTTAGGGAGGGGGTTAAAGATTTGAATATTATTAGATAAGTGGAGGGGGGATCTAAAACAGCAAAAAATTTGCTTGAACCCCTTGAACAATTATTTATTTTTGAGATCTTTTCTTGACACACTTTATTTTTCGGAATCATAATACTTTCCCCATACTATTATAATACAGTGCGAGAAAATAAAAAGAATATAATAATTTATAACTCAATGTGAAAGTACAAAAAAAAAAAAATAATAATAATAATAATAATTAGCGAATTCTACAACAGAATTTAAATGATTAGGAAGAGAATGGAAACCTTGAATATCTAGCAGGCCCTTATCATTTACATTATCATAATTATCTTGTAGTAGAGTCACGTGTCTAATGAGAACGAATTTCCCAAACTTTTATCACGGCCCCAAATAAAATAAAATGATGAATGGAGAGAAAGAGAAAGAGAGAGTAGAGATTTGCTTCCATTAATCTTAAAACCGTTTTTATCTTTAAATTCATTTTATAATTTAATTTATATAATTAAAAGAATAAAAGATAATTTTCATTTTCAAATATACGCATATTATATATTTGCATTTTTACTTTCATCTGACCTATGTGCATGTTAATAAATTTATATTGGGATAAAGTATCTCGATCTTATCAAAAATTGGATATCAAGATTTTGATGGAAATACACGTTTCGAAGGTCGTTAATTCCGGCCAAAGGGTATGTCTGTGTGAGTGGACAAGAATGAAAAGAAATACGAGGTTGAAATTTTATATTTAAGTTATCATAGAGGCAACACGAAGTTTTTACAGTATAAACGGAGTCAAAAAAACTTCAAGACTTTCATTTCGTCAGCCAAATTCATTAATATTTTATTAAAGCGGTACTAGGCTGACGTTTCTGCCCCTTGTCTATGCCATCTTCAGAGCCGGTTGGCGAGAATGAATCAAGAAGTTGGTTTAAACAAGGGGCAGAAACGTCAGCCTGGTACAGCTCTAATAAAATAAAGTTAAAGATGTCACTTCTGATGATGACACATGAAAGTCAAATTTCATTCATTATTAAAAATATTAATTTTTAATAAATCTTTAAAATTTATAACCTAGTGTGGTATGACTTTGTGGCTAAAAGATTGTATAGGCGGAGTCAAATTATTCTAAAAAGTTAAAAACTCTAGGTTATAATATGCCAGCAATCCAAGTCAAAAAAAAAGAAAAATTGAAGAATAGAGGCAGTCAAATTTATTTTATTAAAACCGAACCAGGCTGCCGTTTCTGCTCCTTGTCTAGGCGATCTTCTTGATTTATTCTCGCCAACCGGCTCTGAAGATGGTCAATACGAACACTGAAGGGGCAAAAACGTCAGCCTGGTACGGCTTTAATAACTAGGTTATACGTTTTAAAGATTTATTATTAATATTAATTTTTTTTAATAATGAATGCACATTTCGACATTCATATGTCATCATCAGAACAAGCTTAAATTTGACTAACAAGGGGAGTGCATAGCCTTGATAACACCGATTTGAACTAAAAATTTTTTTATGTGTAGTATTTGATGAAAAACGAATTCTGTTAAAGCGAGAGAACGCGCTTCTCAACGGTTCGTCTAAAAAAAAATGTTAAAAGATTTTGCCTGCATGCCTTAAGCCGTTACTAACAATAACATTTACAAAGATCGCGATGGCTAGATCGGTAGGGCGCATTCTTTGTAAACAAAAAATCCCGAGTTCGAATCCCGCCTTGTGCAACTATTTTTTTTTCGGCTTAAGGCATGCAGGCAAAATCTTTAACATTTTTTTTAGATGAACCGTTGAGAAGCGCGTTCTCTGGCTTTAACAGAATTCGTTTTTCATCAAGTACTACACATAAAAAAATTTTCGTTCAAATCGGTGTTATCAAGGCTGCACTCCCCTTGTAAGTACTTATTATGTCATGTAAATATTATTCTTTTGATTATAATAAATTTTACCTTTTAGGATTTATTATACTATTAGAAACTAAATATATCCCAACACAAAGAAATCACAAAATTTTCAAATACCGAAGGTAAGAGAAATTTATGTGCTGTGTCACATTTTATATATGGAAGCAGGAAATTGACGAGAACAAATTTGAATAGACACCCCCGCAAGCGTAGGCTTATTCATTTTTAGCTTTATTTATTCCAATTATTAATTTGTTAGCCAAATTATTTACTTTAGTTAAATAAATAGGTGTGTTATTATTATTTACACATATTTTGGATTTAAATATATATCGGAGAGATAGATATTTATTTATTTATTTTTTTTTTTTATAAATAATTAATATGATTGGCGATAAAGAGTTGTAAAATATTAATATTTCAAATTATATTCCATAAAAAAAAACATTAAAATAAACATAGATGTTTATTTTATATGCATTTTTAGTTAAGTTGAAAGTTAAATTCGAAAAATAAATGTTAAAATAGTCAGAGGGAGGATTTGTGAAGTCAACGAAGCAGATAAATATTTAAATAATTTTTGACCGTAGGCTTTTGGTGAATCATTTTGTAAATTATAAGTGCACATTATTATTCCAGGCAGCAATTGCAAAATTTTAAGATTTACACAAAATCTGGTGAGACAACCACATTAAACAACTTTCAAATACCAAAGTTTACTATGCGGTTTTGTGTATGCAAGCAGCAAATTGACGAGAACAAATTTGATTAGGCCATCAACTCCAATTATTGAAAATAAAACTAAGAAAATTTTCATTGCATATTTAGGGTGTTTTTTTTTTTTTTATTTGGATGAATAAAATTTCGAATTTGTATCATTATCATCACTTAATTATTAGAATAATCTTATTTAATCTTTAATCAATTTTAGACCTGGTTTAATGGAAACTTTTAATCAATTAAATATAAGATTATAACTTTTTAACAAAACCGTTAAACTAAATATTGTACGAACGAAATAAAAGTAAAATTGACATCAGCGCATTAATTAATTAGGAGTGGGGGTGCGGTCACACCGGGACCTGAATTGTGTTTGCTGACAGCGATTCTGGCCGAGTCCGAATTGAGGGGGGTCACACGCCGAAACGACTGGAGTGACGTAATATTTCATCTCTGCTATTTGGTATAAAAGTCAAGTATAGTACGCTATATAAACAATATATTCCACTTAAATTATACTTTATTCTTTCCCAGCAATTTATTTCTACCGTATATAAACTTAATAAATCTAATTATATTTATATTAAGAAATATTTTTTGCAAATTTTAAGTAAAAAATATTTCTTATTTGAATATTTAAAAAATAATATTTTATCAACTAAAACAAATTTGGATTCGTGAAGTAGCTCCGTTCAACTCCGCAGTGTGTGCCCCTCAATAGGATTACATAGGTTAGGTTCGCTACCGTACTCAAGTCAGTGCCCGGTGTGATCAAATGGACAAGAAAAAAAATTATTGTCAAAAGATAACATTAAAAATTTGGTCGGAATCTCAAATCAACGAACAAAAAAAAGTTTCTTTTTTTTTAAATCTTGACTGATATCATATTGCTTTATTTTTGCCACTATCTTGAGGCATAGCTCTTTCTAACAAGCCATAAAACAAAGGAATAAAATTAGTGAGGGGGGGGAGAAGTTGAAACGTGAGATCCAAAACTTTTGAGAAGTTGGAAATTTTTAACTTAATTAGAACTATGTGAATTTCGAGTTTAACTACAGTATCTTTAAGATAAGAAGACAAGAGACAAGTAGAGTAATTTAAATACGAAAAAGTGATTTTTAATAAAAAAGATTTTAAGAATAATTTTTATCTTCAAACTTAGATAGAAGATATCATAATATTCAAAATTTGAATAGACTTCTTCTACTTCTATCTTGGCATTATCCTTATGTGGGGTCGGCAAAATTTATTTATGAAAAAATGTGACTGAGACAAAAACAAGCCGACCCCTCTCACAGTCTGACGCTTGATATGAAAAAAGGGAAAAAAAGGTTGACATATAGGAAAGGAAGAAATGTCAGCCTTAGCTCGGGTAACTCGTGGTCGCCATCCACGTACTCACTAAAAGTGAGCCCCTGAGTGTGAGAAAAGTTTCATAGTGGAGTGCATACATTCGTTTTTTTTTTTTTTTTGTTTGTTTGCTGGAAGGTAGGCAACCCAAAAGACAACTCTAGTTAAAAATAAATCAAATTGACCTATTTTTCATAAAAAGATTTAGACACCATTAATTATTAGAAGAATATTTCGTAAAGTAGCTTATCAATGGTTAAGGACTTTAAAATCAGAAATTATTTGAATTTCCACCGGGATTAAGGTTTATATACCTGAGGTGCTTTCACAGACACACCCCTCAAACCCAAACGGTAGTAGCCATCTATCGGCATTACCGTGGAGTTACATCATCTAACTCTTCCTGCGATCATATTTCTAATGAACTAATCCTATGTCTAGTTCAACCTAGTTCCTTTCCCTAGTTTGAGAAGGAACCCTCAACCGAATAGTGCCTCAGTGAGAATGAAGAATCAGAAAATAAAAATAAAAATTAATTAAAAAGACAATTTAATAATAAATAATATTAGTGATTTTATTTTATTCAGCAAGTGAAAAGTTATTAATTTAGCAAAAATAAAAAAAAAAAAGTTTTTGTTTCTATTTATTATTAATATTGGTAATAATATTTAAATGTTGAAGCTTTATTAAATCCCGTAAAAAAAGTAATTAAAAAAAAAGTATTTATTAATTATTGAAATTGTTTTAAAAAAAAAATTTGTTTTTTAATTAAAAAAGAATCTTTAAAACATGCAAATTTTTTTTTTTTTAATTAATAAAATCTAATCAATTTTAAATTATTAATTTTTTCGTGTTATAAATTTTAATATAAAAAAAAGTTTGTATCTATATTTGTTTTTAATTTTATTTTAAGCTAAATGAAAGAATTAATCGAAATTGGATACTGTCTTAATATTTTTTTAAATACGAGTTGGTTAGAAAAACCTTTCATATTATTTTTTATAAATTTTTAAAACTAATAGTCAAGTGTTTTCAATTTTTGCATATTTTTTTTTTTAATCCGAATCATATAAGAGGGCAGGTCAATAAGTCCGTGACTTTTTGAATGAAACAGGTTTGGAAACAAGAAATAGTCACTCAGGGCTATATCCAGAGAATAGGGCCGATGAGGGAGCAATTCGTATCCTAATTAATGGATTTTTGCCATTGAACACACGAAATTCACTTTTTTCCATTTTCTTCTCAAATCACGAGGTAGTCTGCTGTTAATAGATGTCAAACAAAAACTAAAAGACCCAGCTGGTTCAAATTTCGGCAGGAGTCAGCTGATAGTTGCCTGCTGATAGGAGCAGTGTTGCCATTTCAGTTAAGAGGCGGGAAATTCAAAAGGTCACGGACTTATTGACCTGCCCTTGTAAATATAGGGCCTATAACCTGTAGATCTATATATAATTCGGATTAAAGGAAAAAATGCATTTATCTTTGTTCCATCAATTTTTTGAAAGGAAACTTATCTATGCATTATAGAGAAAGTTGCAT
>JAKCPI010000203.1:0-29771 GCA_023213315.1 Euborellia annulipes
AATTATTCGGTAAAAAAGATTTATCTTCTTTAAAAGGAAGTTTTAAAATGGTTCGTCCATTATCTTTGATTTTATGAGTTTCACGAAAATGAATCTCGCATTTTTTTTTCCTCTTCAGACAATCTTGTTGTTTCTCGGACATCATCCAGCTTCCACAGATTGTGCAGAAGATCATCAGTGGAAATAAAATATGAATAAGAAATATTTTGAGAAGAATTTGAATCACAATTTCCAATTAAAATCCATCCAATTTCGGATTCATATGCAGTTGGAGATCCAGTTGGTCCAATGATACGATTCCCTGTCATTATTTGCGCATAGACATCCGCTCCAAAGATAATATCAATAGGGGCAGATTTATAAAATTCGTTGTCTGCTAAAAATAAATTATCTACATGAGACAGATTTGGACATGCGACATTGGTTGCTGGAATATTATTG
The DNA here is from genome assembly GCA_023213315.1 of Euborellia annulipes. Taxonomy (NCBI): domain Eukaryota; kingdom Metazoa; phylum Arthropoda; class Insecta; order Dermaptera; family Anisolabididae; genus Euborellia; species Euborellia annulipes. The sequence goes on from JAKCPI010000203.1 coordinate 442, forward strand.
GTTAATTTTTCTACAATTAAAGCTTTTGCTATCAATGAAGTATTTTGTTCATTTCTTGGACCATATGAAAATTCCAAAGAACTTTGAACTTGTTGAGTGACATTGCCTATTCCGGATAAATAGATTTCCGTCTTCTTCATTGGTAACCCCAATGTTTTAGAAAATGATTTTAAAATCAAAGTATTTTGGCTACCCGAGTCTATCAAAGCCCGTGCCCTCATCAACCTTCCTGATTTTGATTTAATATTAATAATAGCCGTACCTAGAATGATGTTACCAAACGAATTACATGAATAAACATTACTGGCAATGTGACAGCTGTTCGAAGAATGGGTCGTAGACGAGGCAGGAGTAGTAGATGAAGATGGTGCCGATGACGGAGAAGTCGCCGGAGATGAGACATCCTTCACCTCAGGAGTTTTGTTGGCTTCTTCAGAATTGACAGATTTTTGTTCCATGTGCAATAATAAATGGTGAGAGCCATTGCACTTTTTACATGTTACTGCTTTACAGTCTGGAAGCAAGTGTTTATCAGAAAAACATAAAATACATAATCTAAAAGATTTTATTTTCCTCAACCTATCTGCTTGGTTTAAGGACAAAAATTTTGAACAATTTATTAAAAGATGATTTGTCTTACATAATTTACATGTTTCGTTACTAGTTGCATGTAATCCAACGGATTTACTAGTTTTGTTTTTAAGTGGTTCTTTTACAGGACTATCAATTGAAAAAACATTAGATATTCTTTCTAAATAATTTAGAAATTCCTCGAGCTTGGGAATTTTATAGTCATGTAATGACATAATCCATGATTTTCTAATAGAAAAATCTAATTTTTTCATTAAAATTCTAATTACAAGTGAATCCCAATGATCAACAGGTTGTTTTAAAAATTTTAAACTTTTTAAAGAAGATCTAGTTTCATTAATTAATTTTTTCAATTGATCAGTGTCTTGACTTTTTATTGTTTTTAATTCAAGAATACGATCTATATAACCAAATATAATTTCATTTTCTCGATTATATCGATTTTGTAATAAATTAAGAGCTTCCTGATAATTTTCAGGTGAAATAGGTATATTTCGAATTAAATCTAATGCTTCTCCTTTGACAGAAGCTTTTAAATATTGTAATTTTTTAATATCATTTAAATCATTTCTTTGATCAATATTTGTTTTAAAAGAATCCCAAAAAGAAATAAATTTGGTGATGTCACCATCAAACTGTATTAAATTTATTGAAGGTAAAGCAATATTAAGCTCATGAGAATTAGATATTTTGTGAAAAGATTCCTTTTCAAAAGTTTTTAAATTTTTATGCAAAGTATAAGAAACCAAATTCAATTCCTTTTTGAAATCGTGAAATTCTTTGACATATTTTACAAGAGTTTTTTCCTCAGCTTTTGTTTCAGCTAAATTGTCTATAAGATCATCAATCGAATCTTCAATTTTCTTAATATCAATTAAAATTAAATTCAATGTTATTACATCATGAATTTCTGCTAAATTGGAATTATTTTGATTAATTTCAAAAAATTGAAATTTTAAAAGAGAAAACCTTTTAGAAATTTTTTCAATAGAAGTCATTTTGTTTTAATTTTCCCAATTTATTATTCCAAGGTTTGAAAGACTTTTGAATTGAAAACAATTCTTCAAATGTGAAATTGAATACAAATTACTATTTTAGATTAAAAAAATACATTTTTTTTTTTTTTTTTCCTAATTTATCAAGGTCACAAATTGATATCCGGTATCGAATGATCAAAAAAATAAATAAGATATGTTTACGCTAATAAACCTTTTAATTAAAAATATAATAGATTAAAATTTTAAAGAGGGGTGGACTGTATGTAGGGCTGGTTGTCTTTCCAGGTCCTGGAGTTTAATAAACTGTGCAAATAAAACAATATGTATTTTTGATAACAAATTATATTAAAAAAATCATTAAATCAGTTTAACAAATTTACTTAATCTAAGGGTTGAATTATTGAAATCAGAAGTAACAATTTGAGAAAAAATATAGAAATGATAAATTATTCACTATTGAGATCAAATGGAGAATAGAAAAGTTTCTTTTATAAATACCTTTTGTTCAGGTTTAATATTTTGTGTTCATACAAACTATATATATATATAATCGTATCATATAAAAAATACGTACTCAATTAACATCAAATAGAAGATTTTTTATAGAAACATGATATCATGTAATTACAGTGAATTGATGTAGTTGATGCATCAACATACGAAAACAGAAGAGAAGAGAAGCTCAAAGATATCTAAGAGCGAGATATAAAAAAAAGAAATAAACATCAAAACCAGGGGGATGATTTTGCATATTAGTTTACAAAACATCCGCCCGACTTATGGCTCGAAGTTTGAAAAATATAAAATAAATAAATGCTTATTCATATATTTCGTCATAAGCGTTAACACATTCCAATCGGAGGTGCCGCAAACGGCTTAACGTTTAGAAAAATCGAAATTTTCAAGATTTTTTTTGCTTTGGTCACCCCTAATACAATTTAAATATCCCTGAATGCAAAAAACATATATTTACGATATTCTATACTTCTTTTGCTTATCTAAAAATCATTCATTCATAAAAATCTGTTAATTATTAACGAAATTATGAACAAAAACGTCATCAAAGAAAAAAAACACAAGTACACTCACTGGTCGAAAAAATGGACTCCAATTGAATTAAAAGGCGAACCCTGATCAAATCAGTTCTTAATTTGATTAATTGTTTACTTCTAAAAGGAGAGAGTTGCTTATTATAATTAGTGGAGAGAGATAACCATCTTTCTTTTTATAAGTTTCTGAATCATTAAGAAAAAAAACCCCGATCTGATAAAAGAGAGATAATGAAATTAGTTAATGATAGATTGGATAGATAAGAAAATGAGAAATAATCAGGGGCATCTACAGGGCTGGCTATATCATCCCACCGTATTTTGGACGGTGACAAACTAAATATATGTCAACACAAAAAATCTGGTGTGACAAGCACATAAACAACTTTCGATTACCGAAGGTAAGATAAAGTTGTGTGCTGTGCGACAGTCACACCAGATTTTTTTAAATTATATTTTAGATTTATTTCTTGATAAGTTATAAGCCTTTAAATCGATATGTAATTCGATTGGACATTCATTAATACTTTCACATTATATTCAAATAACCTACAAACTACAAATGTAATCTAATGTAAAAAGTTTTTCTCGTTTTTTTTTTTTTTTTTTTAACTTTACATAGGTATGGTCATTATCTAGCTCTTGCACTAATATCTTCATTTGTCCTTCTTTATTTTCATTCCCACAAATAAAAATGCCCCGTTAATTATGATAAATTCTTATGATATCTGTCTCTCAAGAGTTGGTATAAACTGAATTGAAACTACCAGTAGAATGAATGTATAAAAATAAATAAATAGTTTAATTTTTTATGACAACAAATTTATCTTATTCTCTGTCTCTTTTTAAAGAAACATTTTTCATGTCTAGATACTAATTAATGCATGCTTTATATGCTTGTAATGATATATTGTAAAAGAGATAATAAGCGATAAGAGATGAATTTTTTATTTCTTTCTTTAGGCAAAACGTACACTCGGGGCTGCAGCTCTAAGGGACAATGCCCGACGATCACTCCTAATCTAGAGGATAGATGCGAATTGTGCTGGACCGATGGATGCAATGATGTCGAAACAAAAGGTGCATTACGAAAATTTGCCAAGGGATGTCAGATTGTAGCTAATAATTTAATGCATTTGGTTGATTTTCATTGAACTTTTATCAATGAATGTTATTATATATTATGTATCTTCTTCTTCTTTTCTTTCTTTATATATATAATTCTTCTGTACGTGTGTATGTGACTGAACTCCTCCTAAACGACTGAACCGATTTTGATGAAATTTTTTGTGTATGTTTGTGAGAGTCCCGGACAGGTTTTGTTTCACAAATAACAATAAGTTAATGAGTAATTAACCGTTAAAATAAGAAAAAAATAAAAATTAGGAGAAATGGTTGCCATGGTAACAAAATATAAATATTTACCCATGTTTACGATTTTTTATTTATTTACATTTTGAATTCTAAAATATCGGTGTAAATTTTTTGTTTGTGTATCGGGAAAGTCCCGGAAAGGATATGATTCACAAAATATCTTAAGTTCATGAATAATTAACCGTTAAAATAATCTCTATATTATAAAAATGAATTGGGAAAATTGTTTGTATGTACAGGTATGTATACAAGTAGGCGAGCAAGGGGGTCCAGGGGGCGCAGCCCCTGCCTAGACGCAAAGTCCCGCCGAAGGCGGGCTTGCGCCTAGTCTTTTATAAAAGCATATAAATATAGGCCAGATATATAGGCTATTAAGGGATCGGCTGTTAGACTAGCCTGCCATCTATGCAAGAGTGATGAACTATTTGACACATAATTTTTAAATATATCTACTAATCTTATTTTAAAATTTTCTTAATTTTTTAAGGCTAATAGCACTGTGCAACAAAATGAAACTTTTTTTTTCGGCCCCGAGAAAATTCCTTCAAATTCTTAAGTAAAATGACCTCTTGAATCCAAATATGACCTCCGTTGTTCCCCCACCACGTACCGTTTTCGGGGGGAACCCCCTACTTATTTCCAGCCCTTTTCGTTAATTATATGGCCATGAATCAAATCTGGAGGGATGAAAAGGAATATTTTAGCCTTAACATTTCTTCAGAAGGTCTAGAGAAGTGAAAAGTTAAAAAACATTAACATTTGGATCCAAGGGGGGGGGGATGTGGGGGAGGATTTTGTCCCTTAAAATGCAAAAAAATCATTAAAAATGATCGATTTTTTCACAATTTTTTCACTGATTTTATACATATTCCAGCGGACAGACCCATCTCAACTTTCCTTAAACAACCCTCAACTTAAAAAAAATATATAGGATAAAAGGGGTGGGGTGTGGGCGATTCCGAAGCCCTTGCAAGAAGATGGAAGATTCACAGCTCAGTTGGTCAAATTGGCAAATATGCGGATATAACTTTCACTTTTTTGGGCTGATCTTTACAAATTTAAAGTTAAATATACGGATTTCTCTATGTCCTTCAATATTTCCATATTTTATCTAAAGAGGTAGAAATTATTTCTTGCCTTAAGTTTGAGCTTGAGTGGGCTTCGGAATCGCTCACAACCCATCCGCTTTATCCTATATATTTTTTTTTAGTTGAGGGATGTTTAAGGAAAGTTGAGATGGGTCTGTCCGCTGGAATATGTATAAAATCAGTGAAAAAATCAGAAAAAATCGATCATTTTTAATGATTTTTTTGCATTTTAAGGGGCAAAATCCTCCCCCACATCCCCCCCTTGGATCCAAATGTTAATGTTTTTTAACTTTTCACTTCTCTAGACCTTCTGAAGAAATGTTAAGGCTAAAATATTCCTTTTCATTCCTCCAAATTTGATTCATGGCCCTATAATTAACGAAAAGGGGTGAAAATAAGTAGGGGGCTCTCCCCCGAAAACGGTACGTGGTGGGAGAAAACGGAAGTCATATTTGGATTCAGGAGGTCATTTTACTTAAGAATCTGAAGAAATTTTCTCGGGGGCTTTTTTTCTTGCCGCACAGTGTAGTTATTAAGAGTGGAAAGGTTTTGCAGATACATTGACTATTTATTTGTTTTTAACATAAATTTTTTTTTTTTATTCTAGTCACAAAATGCCTGAGTTGCAAAGATGAAATGCCAAATGGCGATTGTTCTGCGAGTAAATTGAAAAAGGAGATCAGTTGTCCGCCTTGGAATACATGTTATTATAAAGCCTATAAAGGTAAAAAATAAATTTTTACTTTCTCAAACGGGTATCCAGCCAGGGTAAGTCTTATATGGCCTAAGTTGCCGAAAAGACTGTGAGAATGAGAAAAAAGTGTGAGTGTTAAAAAAAAAAATGTTCATTTGATCACCCCTTAACATTTCTATTCTGATTAATGAAGGAAACAATTGAATTTAACGTTACTATTCGAGTGTCTGTTTTTTGTTGTCTAGTGGAGAATTCTGTGGTGACAGAGCGAGGCTGTGAGTCTCCACTCATCTGCATGATGGAAAATTGGCTCAATCTCGCAAGTACAGTACGTGAACTTGATGGCGGTTCCACATGTTCCATCTGCTCTGAAAATCTCTGCAATAGTCGACCTTTTAGCAGCGCGCACTATTCTCGGGCAACGCCACTTGTAATCTTCATAGTCGGAGTAATGGCGCGCCTAATTGCCTCCTAGACCACACTTGATTCCAGTCATTGATTTTGAAGAAATATTTGAAAAAAGGGATAATGAAATAAAATTAAATAAGATCAAATGGGAGTGAGGACGAACGGACGGACGGACATTCCACTATTATATATAATGAAGATAGGGAGGCAGCCTGGATATTATTGAGAAGGATGAATAAATAAAATTCGGAGCTGATGATCAGGCAATTTATTTGGATTAATTCCGCCCGCTATGGGTCGACGTTTCGGAGCCAAGACGACTCCTTCTTCAGGAACATGCTATTATGTTTTTTTTTACCCCGCATGGTCCTGAAGAAGGAGTCGTTTTGGCTCCGAAACGTCAATCTATAGCGGACGGAATTAATCCAAATAAATTGCCTGATCATCAGCTCCGGATGACGTCACGACTTATCTTGCCAGAAAAAGTTTTCTCAGGATTTCTCAGGAAATAATATATGCATACATCTGATTATGCATCAAATATGGACTGTTTATTTTGAAAGTGGTGTAAGTCCATTTTCTATTGTTTCGAGAAAATGAAAGGTTAACATATTTGTTTATTAAAGAATCTATTTAACGACCAATTTTCAATTGTACAAATCATGGAAATTTTTTAAGAAATTTACCAGCTAGTAATATATAGAAAATTTACATTAATTTAATCATAAATTATGTGATATCTCATTTTTTTTTTTTATTGGACTTACACCACTTTCAAAATTAACAGTCCATATTATTACTAGGGACCGGATTTTTAGGTTTTTGAAACTCCCAAAATAGGTTTTTTTTTTAGGTTATCGCCCAATAAAACGCATTTGGGGGAAAAAAATAGTTTTAATTAATTTTTCAATATGTACAGAAATTTGTAAAAAAAATATTATTTTAATTATAATTTTTTTTTTAAATTTTAAAAAATCTAATTGTAAAATTTTTATGGGAAAAAAAGTTTTATTTAATTTTAAATACCTATGTACAAAAACTATTAACTAAAATTACTAACTAAAAAGTAAAAAATACAAAAAATTACAGGTACCTAAAACACTATATAAGAAAAATTCTGGAAGTACAGTGAGGGACAATATTAAGTCCCACACATGCCTTTTCTACTTGTGATTATTTCAATGTTTTTAAAAAAATATATATTTTTTAATGGAAACTTTCATGGTTCAAATCTCGAAAATTTCCAATAAAGATTTTCATTTTCTTTTATAAAAACAATAAAATAATCACTAGTAGAAAACGCATGGGTGGAACTTAATATTGTCCCTCACTGTACATAAAATGAAATACATAATTCTATAATTTGGCTTGATTGCAATGGACAAGAATATATTTTTGTAAATTTTCCATTGTAAAATTTTTACGGTTGTCCTTCAGAACGTTCTTAAAAGCAGAAAAGCTTCTTTCTACTTCACAAGACACCATCGGGGCATTGCTGCGATTGCCGATGGTCCGCGATTATTTTCGTTGTAATTTCGTTAAAAAAATTTTTTTCTCAATCTAAAAGCACCAATAAATTAAAAAAAAAAATCTGGGTAGATGAGTTTTCTAATTTAGGTGATTTTAGGTAGCCCGAAACCATTTAGGTATTTTTAGGCTTTTCAAAATTTGGTTAAACAACTCCAGAACACATAAGTCTAAAAAGTGATTTGTCCATTTCGCGTTTGGAGTCAAGGAAAGAAAAAGGTGAAAACCTAAGAATCCGGTCCCTAATTATTGCTATCACTAGCAGCATGAAAATAATATAATATCGAGAAATAAATTCAATAAAGAAAAATGAACACTGACACAGGATCGCAATATTGTAGCTGTACCGGTATGTGCCCGCGGGCCGTAGTTTGCCCATCCATGGTCCCTGATAGCAAAGACAAAGACAGCCAATCAGCTTTAGCTCCTACACCCCTTTAAGAATGAACTCGATATTAAAAATATGAATGTCTTATTTAGTCTTATTTAGTCTACCATTTCTTGAAAAATCTCTTTACCTACAATCTTTGGTTTATAGAGCGGGCGCTGGAGGTAGTTGAGTATGCAAAATCTGAGGACCGAATTCTGACAATGGATTTGGGCTAAGAATAGCTCCCAGAATAAGGATCCGGATCTTGCCGGGCCAATTTTTGGTCCAATTTTTTTTTTACCCCCACCCCCATAGGAAATCAATGGAGTGCATGCTAAGATGATGTGAAGACTTGCAATTATGGTCAAATTCGAGTACTTAAAACCTCAAACAATGAAAAAACTGTCTTGTCAGCAACTGAGGGGATCCTCTAGAGTCCCCTGAGAAGTACTATCTTGCCACCAGTTGTGGTGGTCCCCTCTAACCCCTTCACCTCTTTTTCTCTCTCTGTTATAAATTTAAATATACGGCCTAAACACCACGCCAAATTGTGGGGACCGGCAACTATGTTCATACTCCACTATCTGGTACCCCAATTGTTAAGGCCGTATATTTAAATTTATAATAAAGGGAGAGAAAGAGGTGAAGGGGTTAAAGGGGACCACAGCAGCTGGCGGCAAGATAGTATTTTTCATTGATTGGGGTACCAGGTAGTGGATTATGAACATAATTGCCGGTCCCCGCAATTTGGCGTGGTGTTAAAGCCGTATATTTAAATTTATAACAAAGAGAGAGAAAAGAGATGAAGGGGTTAGAGGGGACCACCACCACTGGTGGCAAGATAGTACTTCTCAGGGGACTCTAGAGGATCCCCTCAGTTGCTGACAAGACAGTTTTTTCATTGTTTGAGGTTTTAAGTACTCGAATTTGACCATAATTGCAAATCTTCACATCATCTTAGCATGCACTCCATTGATTTCCATTGATGGAAATAAGAGGAGTGGGGATAAAAAAAAATTGGACGAAAAATTGGCCCGGCAAGATCCGGATCCTTATTCTGGGAGCTATTCTTAGCCCAAATCCATTGTCAGAATTCGGTCCTCAGATTTTGCATACTCAACTACCTCCAGCGCCTGGTCTATTATTTATTTTATTTTATTTTATTTTTTTTGTGTTTATATTTCTTAGTTTTTATTAATTTAATTATTTTTATAAAATAATTTTTATAATATTTATATTAAGTTAGATGAATGTATAATACACTCGCAAATGAGACTGATAAAGAAATCACTTGCTGCTGAATGATGAGAAAATCTTAAAAAAAAAAATCGACACTTGTAAGAGAATTAAGGAGGCTGAGATTAGCATATAAACCTCGATACCACATAGGTTTCTAGATTATTACAGAAAGAATAACATGAATTTTATGAAAGAGACTATAAAATAATGAATAATAAATTGTATAGATTTTTTTAACATGCTGAAGTCAGTCCTTAAAAAGAAATATTGTCAATTTAGGGCCCAATTTTCATATAAAAATTAAGAATTTTTAAGTTATGTTGTAGTATTATTGTATTCAATTGGCGATGTGTACAGTGTATAAATCAATACATATGTATTGCTCTTCTTATCCGCTTTAAACATGTATAATAGCCATTTTATTTATTACCTAGCTGCACAGGCCACCTTCCGCGATTAGGGGGATAGTGATTTCTTATTGTATAAAATCATTGCATGAAAATTCTAATTTCATTTAATGTATGGAATTTCAATTATTGATTTACTTTTGTATCAAATTAAAAAGAATTTAGTCATTAAAGCATTTATATATAATTATATATATAGATAAATATATTTTTACTTTCTCTTACCTCTATATATGTTAATATCAATATATAGAGAGAGAAAGTATTGGATTCATGTCGAAAATTCGATGTCAAGATTGTGATGAATATACACGTTTTGAGGTCCCCTGAATCCAAAAAAGTGGTTTTCGCGACATGGTCTGTCTGTGTGTGGTGTGTGTGTTCTATTTTAAGCATGAAGGAATTGAGCTAGGAGGTTGAAATTTTATATTCAAGTTTTGTACCCTCCTGGACCGTGAAAATAAGCTTTTAATCAAAATCAGCCAAATAGTACTAGTACTTTACTGATGTACTTTTTCAGTTTTTTTTTTTCGATTTTCTCAAAATTCGATTTTGATTAAAAATCAAAAATCAATTATTTTTTAGATTCTCTTTAAAATGTATATTCTCATTTTGCCATTGAAATCTTCTGAAGACCACTTTACTCTTGTACTTCATAGAGAAGATAGGAGAAATGGTTGCCATGATAACAAAATATAAATATTTTGCCATACTTATAAATTTTATCTTGAATTCTAATATATCGGCGGCCCCCGAGTTTGGCGTAGTAGGTAGCGTGCCTCCCTCCTATACCAAACGTCGCGGGTTCGGACCCAGGCAGTCGATTTTTTCAGCGATGATTTTATTTAAGCCATTTGGATACCAGATGGCTTAAATAAGAATGCCTGAACCCCAAATAATAATATATATTCATAACGGTTATCGTCAAAAGTCTTAAATGGCCTAAGTTGCCGAAAAGACTGTGTGAATGTGCGTGTGAGTGTGAGTGTGAATGAGAAAAGTGTGAATGTTTTTTTTATAAAAAAAAAAATATATCGGCGGAAACTAAATATATGTCGACAAAAAATCTGGTGTGACAAGCACAGAACACAACTTTCGATTACCGAAGGTAAGACCAGTCACACCAGGTTTTTTAACATTATTTTTTATTAGTTAGATGAACGACTAATCGTTATTCATCAACAACCTTTAATCCCTGTGAAACTCAATTAACATAAAAGAGTTACGTCCAATTCGTCTCTTCTAAGAATTGAGGCAATCTCGGCTACTTTTAATCTTTCTTTGAGACTTTAGCAGCACCTCCTGGCAACTTTAAATCCATGGCAAAGATTACAACACTTTTTTTTTACGTCGCTAATACAAGAACATTTCAGCTATTAATTTAAGAAGCTCCGAGCATAGTAATAAAATAATTTTCGTACTTTTAATATAAATTTATAACAAAAAGAATCGATATGATTAAATTTTTCATTAGACCATTCATCATATTTAGGGAAGGTTAGTTAAGTAATTAAGCACTATTCATCATGATTTTATAGCGCTTCCGGCAAAAAAGATTAATATAATGAACAAATGGAAAGGAGAAAGTTCATTAATCTTTGAATTTGCAGCCAGGAGACGAAGAAGAGGAGCGAGGAGATAAAAGTTTTTAAATTTCTTCGAATTTATAGATGAACCCAAATGCATTTTGGGAAATGGAATGGAATCCATCAATCAAATGAATCAACTTGTAATTAATCAACAAACAAATGCAATGTTGTTGCCTCTAAATCAAATTGCCAGTCGATGGTATTTATTCCCGAGGGTTTTGGCTAAATTATGATTATGAATGAACGTAAAAAAAATTCTATCCGAAAATTCAAGTCACGTATAAATATAATATTTCGTCTTATGATTCAAAAAATCTTAAACAATAAATACAACCATATAATGTCAACTGGTCAACTAATCTAAAACTGGGGCATAGTATTATCGTGGGAAAGAGGATTGCAAATCATTGCCGGGGCCACCTTTTCTTAATCAGGTACCGCAACGTTGCAGACAAATCGTTTCAGACAATTAAGAGAAATAAACACACCCTGTAATCTTGTAATTATTTTGTATTTGTTAAAATAATATTATTTATTTTATGTACCTACAATACATGAGTCGTCCATTTCCAAATGTGTCTAGTTGCATCAAGGGCGGATAAAAGGGGGAGGAGGGGGTAAATACTTTTTTTCGAAAAAAATGTATTTTTAATGTAAAATTTTAAAAATTAATACTTAAAAATTTGATTTGTATTTATATCAACTAGGCACTTTTGGAAAAGTTTTTTGTAAATAACTAAAACAATTCCAGGGGGGGGGGGGGCGGGGCCCGGGGGGGGGGGAAAATTAATACTTAAAAATTTGATTTGTATTTATATTCTGGCAAACAAGTACAGAATGCGTCTTTAAATTACGAAATTAAGAAAAAATGTGTGCCGGGCGACCAGTCACCCCATATTACCCCCCCCCGAGAAACACCTCTGGATCGCCAATACAATTATAAAAATAGCAGGTTAGCCAACATTAATCATTATTAAAGAATGTATTATAGAATGATAGGTCTGCACTATAAAAATGTCCCCCATTTTACCAAAATATACAATTTTGTGGAAGCTTGTGGGTAGGGCTATTCCTTGCAATTAGCAAGTTTTGGAAATGATTTCATGAAAGTCGCAATCTTTATGGTAGCAAACAGGTAGTTTTGGAACAATTTGCAACAAAACAGTTTTGAAAGACTTTAAACAAAATTTAATTCAGTAACATAACTATTGAATATATATAAAACTAGTAGATATACAAAATTTAAAAAAAAAATGGAGAAATTCTGAGATTTTAGAAATTTTTTGATTCTCCACATTTGGGGTTTTGGAAATCAGACTATTTTCCTAGACTCCCTAAAAGAGTGCAAAAATTCCCACTGGGGAGTTGGTCAAGAAAAATTGAGAAAATATGAGGCTTTCCAGGCCCACTGGAGGATAGCTGGTCCCATGCCCCCCCCCCCCCCCAGCGAGGATAGCTGGTCTCATAGTCCCCCAGCCAAATTCTCTAGTTACGCCCATGGTGAGAGCTATGGCTATGGGCTATGTTACTATGTCAAGTAAAAGGGTTTTTTTTTAATTATCCTTACTGTGCCAGTAACTAGTGAAGAATTTTAAGTTTTATTTTCTAAGAAGACAGCAAACAAATATCCAAGAGCGTAATTTAAGTCTGAATGTCCTCTGAAATTGACCAATAGTAAATTTAAAATAATGATATACAAACAAAGTATCGCAATTCTATTGTCTTAAAGTAAATAGTAAAAAAGATATATATTTTATTTAACAAAAAAAAAAAAAAAAAAAAATAGTATACCTAGCCCTGACTGTTTTCGTAGGTCAACGAATTAAGAACAGAGGGAAAAAAATGAAGATTTGTGGATTAAACAAAGATAAAAAAAAAAGAAGAAAAAGTTAGTGAGAAGGGACAGAGAGTGAGAGTGGGTTGATATTAAGAAGATGACCTCGTGGAATGTGCAGACACACACATAGAAACTAACATGGTTACAGCTACACTGGTTGCTATAGCAACGGGATTGAGAGAGAGGGGGGGGTTTCATGGGAAATTGCAGCCATCGTCGTTGTTGTTGGCAATTCGACACTGGCTCTAGTATTCTTTTGAACAAGAAAAAGTTTGAAGGTGCTGTCCTAATTACGCCCAATAAAATTACATTAACAGAGATAGAATTAAATCTTATGAAAAGAGAGAAGCGAATTCATATTTGTAAAGCTAGTATAATCCTTGATTTTACAAATAGATCGCAAACAAAATTATTATTATTATTTGAAATTCCAATCGGGATCCCCGTTTATTTACCCGAGGCGCTTTGGTGCACGGAGACACACACCTCAAACCCAACCGGCCTCTGGCCGTAGCCAACTACCGGCATCCAGTGAAGTTACATTATTTCCTATCTCTAACTCCTCCTCTTGCTTTCGTCTCTAGCTGGTGAACTAATCCTTATTTCTGGTTCCACCCGGTTCTTTTTATCCAACCTCTTCTATGCACTGGAGGGTGTCCTAGTTCGAGGAGGGACTCTCTCAAACCCTTTCGAAGAATGCATCACTCAGAGGGAACCTTCCACAGAACGGAATGCCTCAGCAACTCCCTCTCCTCGTAGAGTTGCCTGGGGGCTATTGTGGTGAGATCCTATATTCAAATCCAGAGCCTGCTTGAGGATTTATTTACATTAAATAAATATTTTTATTTAATGATAAAACCCTCACACCCAGGGATTTTCTTTGTAGAAGCTGACACCCTAGCCCGCTACACCAGCGAGCCCCCCCTTTTCTAAACAAATGTTTTAATTAAATTATAGGGCAGCTCGCTGGTGTAGTGGGTTAGAGCGTCGGCTTCTATAAAGAAGATCCGTGTTCAAATCTTGGGCGTAAGGTTTTTTTTTTCATTAAATAAAAGGAGTATTCGGGATCTTGTGTTTTGTCCTAAATGTCCTAAATCGTAAGCAGTTTAGCACAAAAGCTAACGAACGGACCAAAAATAAATTTGTCCTATGTCGTATTTGATGACTAGTGGCGCTCCCATCGGTGAGATCGAACAACAAACTTACAATATAAATATAAACAAAAAAAATGTAAATATAAACAAATGAATTTACAACATACGACACCGATATAACAGACCTGTGGCGGTCCTAAGTTTTATTTAGCAATAGGAGAGGTAAATGTCCTAAGTCGTATTCTCAAATAAGATATAGTAGACTTTTAAGACGATAATGACGTCCTATATACAAGATCCCGAATGCCCCTAAAAATACACTGGTGGACAAAATTAAGAGATGGAGTATTTTTCTAAATATCTCGAGAAATACTGAATACAAAGAGATAAAATTTGAAAATTTGAAAATCTTATTTAATGACAATGAAGTGTGCAAAACAACAATAAAAGTGAAATTCATTGGCAAGAGTTATGGCCAATAGTCCGATGTGGTCTGAAATTCATGATAAAAGAAGGCAGTGAAAGTGAGGCTAGCACGGTGCGGTTTGCCTCTAGTAAGGTGTGTGGTCACCTCTGACAGATAGACAGCATGCACAACGAGTATGCATGCTGTTAAGGAGAGAGTTTAGGAGTGCTTGTGGAATACCTTCCCACTCTTCCATGTGTGAAAATGCTTTCCATCTCTTAATTTTGTCCAACAGTGTATTTATTTAATGTAAACAAATCATCAAGCAGGCACTGGATTGGAATATTGGATCTCACCACAGGCAACTCTACGAGGAAGACGAGTTTCTGTGATCTCTTGTCCTAAAGAAGTTTCTCAGTGATGCATTCTTCCAAAGTCGGTGATGCTCCTCGAACAAGGACATCCTTCCTAGCATAGAAGAAGTTGGATAAAATGTACCGGGTGGAACCAGAATTAAGGATTAGTCTGCTAGGTAGAAATGAACGCAGGAGGAGGAGTTAGAGGTAGAAGAGCACCGGGGGATCCCGATAGGAATTTCAAATAAGTTACAAAATAATTTCTTCAAGAAATGGAGCAACCAGGAAAGGGACTGAGAGTTAAAACTCCTCTAGGGGAGAAAAAATAACGACTGGAGATATAATCAATCTTTTAATTAAAAAAATATTTTTCTTACATAGATATTATTAACCATAAAACCCCCTAAGTATCCTGCTTACTGACAAACAAAATTAAACCCTTCTCCAGAGGATACTGAAAAAATCGCCCGCTCAGTAGGCTTACTAGTGTCACTTTTATGAAGAGAAAAGTCAGAGGATGCAACTTTTTTTTTTTTAATATCTTTTGACCTCACATCTTTTTTAATCCTTGTTTGTTTGACAGTCGATTGATTTAAGTTTATTTTTTCGTTAAATCTGGCAACATGTCAAAGCCATTTTCTTTATAACATGCTCGATATTGTTTTACATTAGGAAAAAGTTGTTATGTATTTCCATTTTGGAACAAGATTTTGTTTTATCATTTAAATGACTTTAATAAAGCGGAATAAAATTTTATGTAGAGCTAGGGTATGCACTAAATAATAATGACAAAGAATTCGGTGTGACTACACAGGACACAACTTTCTCTTACCTTCGATAATCAAAAGTTGTGATCTGTGCTTGTCACACCAGAATTTTGCTATCTCTTTGGAGCGAATTTTGAGAAAATCGAAAAAACTGAAAAAGTACATCAGTAAAGTACTAGTACTCTTTGGCCGATTTTGATTTTTGCTTTTAGCTTATTTTCACGCCCTAGGGAGGTGCCTAACTTAAATCTAAAATTTCAACCTCCTAGCTCGTCTGGGACTGGATGCGAACACTCGACCTTTAGACCTAGAAGCTAATTCTCTACCTCTGAGCATCGGCAGTTGAAATTTATTGCTGTAGCAACTTAAGGCACGTGAGAAACAATATTTTCCATTTCTTTAACATAAAACAAGCATGTATCATTAAACATTTATTTGATCGTGAATCAACTGGTACATAAACTACATAAATAACCAAAATGATACAAAGAAAAGTTGATGACCCGGAATTTATGGCAAGATTGATGATGGAAGGGTTTGCAATAATAATAATGTTTTTAATACTACCTCTGACATCTTGAAAATGGATTGTACTAAATTACAGAACTGACAAATCGATTTTATTAAGATTTATTTAATAATAGTAAAGACAATTAAATCTAAATTAAATTTTCATACAAATCTGGAAATAGGAGTAGGGGTGAATCTTTTAAAACTTTCTGAAAAGCTTTTCCAGCTTTTGCTGGATTCGTTTTGGATTAAATATTCCCGTAAAGAAGATTCCCTCTCACTGATGTATTCTTCGAAAGGAGTCAGTGCTGAGGGAGTTCTTCTCCAAACTAGGACATCCTCCCTAGCATAGAAGAGGTTGGATAAAAGTAACCAGAAATAAAGATTAGTTCACTAGCTAGAAACGAACGCAGGAAGAGGAGTTAGAGATAGGAAATAATGTAACTTCACGGAGTGCCGGTAGATGGCTACTGCCAGACGCCAGTTTGGATTAACGAAAGAAGTGTCGCAGAAATTGTAATTTTCATTTATTCTCGCCTCCGGCTCTGAAGATGGCCTAGACCAATGACCGAAACGTCAGCCACCGACATAATAAAAGAAATATTTTTGGCTGCATACGTCTTTTTGCCTCCGCTTTAATCATACTTCCAGCATCAAGGTCATACCTGTTTATAGGTAAATGTTTTCAACCAAAAATTAAATCAGAAGGATCTGAGAAAACGTAAATAATTAGGGAGATATTTAAAAAAAAGTTGTGTGGGAAAAGAATAGCAGCTAAAATATATTTCATTTAGGTTGACCCACTAGGCTGACGTTTCGAAGTCTTGGTCAAGGCCATCCTCAGAGCTTGTAAGGGTTGGTTCTTGGAATATGAAATTGCAGCTCTACCTCCGCTCTAACACTTTACCTCACAGGTGGCTGTTGGAGGGTTCCGCCTATCACCACCCGCTCTAGTAAACGGAATTATTTATTTATTTATTTTTTTTTTATTAGTTTGACATCTCGGTCATACCTTTTTCGATACAAGGTATATACAAATTACAAAAATACATACATATAAAATCAGTAGAGGCCCCTATAGATTACATAATAAAAATTAAATTGTAAAAGGAATATAAATATAAAATACATAATCGCAGAAAGATACCATAAAAAATACATACTACGGATTTATTTAATCGATGGGAATAATCAGAAAGCGCCTCTGGTAAACAACAAGAACAGCCAATAAAAAAAAAAGAATACAAATAACGAATTATTATTATTACCGTTTGGAGCGGAAAATCTACAAAAACAAAAGCAAAGCTCTCTTTATTTCGCTTGGTTTAATATTTTGTCAATATTTCTTTCTCTGTCTATTGCGTTTTTTTTTTTTTAAGATCCGTTGGCCATCGAATGTCAAACGATTGAAAGGGAAGAAGAAGAAAAAAACAACCCCTTGGGCTGGAGGCAATCTGTTGAAAGTGTTCTATTCTACCTCCATAACTCTAAACGTTGACGGCGAAGAAAGATCACCCTCCCGAAACATTTAGTCCTGATCAAAATCCTGGCAAGCGTGAATGAATGGGAGGAAAAGGGAGGGCATCACGACGAACTGCTAATACTTTAAAAAATCTGGTGTGACTGTCGCACAGCACACAACTTTCTCTTACCTTCGGTAATCGAAAGTTGAGTTCTGTGATTGTCACACCAGCGATTTTGTGTCGAGATATATTTAGTTTCCGCCAATATATTAGAATTTAAGATCTCAAATTTATACCAGTACTTTATTGATTCACTTTTTCAGCTTTTTTGGATTTTCTCAAAATTGGCTTTAACGATTTTGATTAAAATTCAAAAATCAATTATTTTTTAGATGCTCTTTAAAATGTATATTCTCATTTTGTTCTTGAAATCTTCTGAAGATCACTTTACTCTTGTACTTCATAGGGAAGATAGGAGAAATGGTTGCTATGGTAACAAAATGTAAAATTTTCTCATACTTATAAATATTACATCTTGAATTCTAATATATGGGCGGAACGACACAAAAAATCTGGTGTGACAAGCACAGAACACAACTTTCAATTGTCGAAGGTAAGAGAAAGTTGTGTGATGTGCGACCATGCGACCAGTCACACCAGCTTTTTTTCTTTATTAAGGTGCGCGTCTCGGGGTGCTAATTTTGGGACTTTCCAGCTGCCACAATTTTGAAGCTATCGACCTCAAATTTTTTTAAAATTAAAGCTATTTAAAATATCTACAAATAATAGAAGTCCTTTTTTTTTGATTTTCGAAATTTTTTTTTTTTTTAGATTAATCGCATTAAATAAAAGATATTTTAAAAAAAGGAGCTCTATAAGTTGTAGATAATTAAATTAGTAATCATTGTGTTAAAAAATAATTAATTTTTTGCCTTTAATTAATTAGCTGGAACGTCTAGAATGAAATGGAATTTGTCCCTTGTATTCCAATGGGGAACACTAACGCCATCTCTTGCAGCCTCGAGTCAATCGTGTTTTAACGGTTTTTCGAGACGCGCACCTTAAGGTAAATAGAACTATCTAAAGAACTTTATTTAATCACCCTCTTCAAATGTTAAAATTATTATCCTATTTAATTAATAAATAAACAGCTTGAAAAATATTTTCATAGGTGATAACATTATCTGAACTCATCCAACATCGGGGGGGGGGGGAATATTTTAAGAATTGCTTATTTAATTTTAAATGTCAGATATTATACTCATTTATGTATGATAGAGTAAAAATATGCTATTCGTTTAGTATTTCAGAGAGAGAGAAAGTATTTATCTTATCTGAAATGTATCTATTAATATACAGTATGGATACTTTTGCAACTCGTGTTGTCATGGAAATGGGTCTCTAACTGGACAGACAGACAGACGAACGGTCGCCACCCGATCACATTGATTTTTCCTCTCTCTCTATCTCTCTATCTCTTTATCTGTGTTTGTCCTACGATTTAAAACTTAAAATTAAATAATAATAATAATAATAATAATAATTGAGATGGAAGAGTAAACATGGACTAAAAGA
The DNA here is from genome assembly GCA_023213315.1 of Euborellia annulipes. NCBI lineage: Eukaryota > Metazoa > Arthropoda > Insecta > Dermaptera > Anisolabididae > Euborellia > Euborellia annulipes. Next base: position 19,784 of record JAKCPI010000203.1, read on the forward strand.
ACGGAATAAAATGAAAAAGAAAAAAAGTTTTTAGAACTTGCTCTTTCCTCAGAATCTAAGCATCAATTGATCTAATAACACTAGTCGACAAAAATGAACTTTTTTCTTTAACAAGAAGAAAGATATGAAATTCTAGAAGTATTTTTCATGCTGAATTCAAATATCATTTCAGTTTTGCCCCATCAGGAACAGTTTTAGAGATATATATATCTAAAATGGTCTATAGACCAAAATAGATTTTAGTAGAAAATGTGCTCTAAAACGGCTTTTATTTAAAAATGTTCAAATTATTTTTAACGCCGCACCCCGTAAAAATATGCAGATATTTAGAATACATATAAATTTTAAGTTTCATCCCAATCGGAGATCATTTAGACGTGCCTCAAAGGGCTTAAAGTTTAGAAAAATCGAGATTTTCAAGATTTTTTTTGCTTTAGTCACCCCTAATACAATTTTAGATATCCCTGAATGCAAAAAACATATATGTACGATATTCTATAGTTCTTTGGCTTTCTAAAAATCATTTATTCGTAAAAATTTGTTAATTATTAACGAAATTATGAACAAAAACGTCATCAAAGAAAAAACACAAGTACACTCACTGGTCGAAGAAATGGACTTCTTGTTCTTTTACAAGTATAAAGAAAGATATGAGATTCTAGAAATATTTTTTTTTAAATAATATTTAATAAAGTTAGTGCCCCCTACCTCCTATACCAAACGTCGCGGGTTCGGACCCAGGCAGTCCGAAGATTTTATTTAAGCCATTTGGATACCAGATGGCTTAAATAGAAATGCCTGAACCCCAAATACATTTATTAATTACAACGGTTATCGTATAAAGTCTTAAATGGCCAGAGTTGCCGAAAAGACTGTGTGAATGTGTGTGTGAGTGTGAGTGTGAATGAGAAAAAAGTGTGAATGTTTAAAAAAAAAAAAAAAAAAAAAAAAAGTTAGTGCCCGGGAACCTATGTTCAGAGAGGATACATTAGCTTCTCGTGGATAGGCTTCGCTTTTTAATTCAATTGAAGTTCATTTTTTCGACCAGTGAGTGTACTTGTGTTTTTTCTTTGCTCACGTTTTTGTTCATGATTTCGTTAATAATTAACAGATTTTTACGAATGAATGATTTTTAGAAAGCCAAAGAACTATAAAATATCGTAAATATATGTTTTTTGCATTCAGGGAGATCTAAAATTGTATTAGGGGTGACCAAAGCAAAAAAAAATCTTGAAAATTTCGATTTTTCTCAACTTTAAGCCGTTTGCGGCACGTCTAAATGACCTCCGATTGGGATGAAACTTAAGATTTATATGTATTCTAACTATCTGCATAATTTGACAGGGTGTCGCGTTAAAAATAATTTGAACATTCTAAATAAAAGCCGTTTTAGAGCACATTTTCTATTAAAATCTATTTGTCTCTATTTCTCTAAAACTGTGCCTGATGGAAAAATTCTAACTACATATCTGAATTCAGAATGAAAAAATGCACTAGGTTCACTAATCAGATATCTTGTGAAAAAAACCTTGTCGACTAGTGTTATTATTATTATTTGAAATTACTTTTGGAATCCCTGTTTATTTACCCGAGGTGCTTTCGTGCACGGAGACACACACCTCAAACCCAACCGGCCTCTGGCCGTAACCATCTACCGGCACCCCGTGAAGTTACGTTATTTCCTATCTCTAACTCCCCCTCCTGCTATCGTCTCTAGCTAATGAAATAATCCTTATTTCTGGTTCCAACCGGCTCCTCAAAGGCCAAGGTGGAGTGAGTTCAGATCTGGGACTGTCTGATAAATATTTGTTTAAATCAGTTGGATTTGGCATCAAAATGTTTTTTTTTTTTGTTGTTTGTAGATGGCCGTAAGGATGATCAATTTAATTATATGGACCGTCGGCCAAAAAATAAATACATTTGCGTAGTATCCGTTTATTTGTAAATATTTCGACCCCAGTGATATGGAATCATCTTCAATACAATCAACAGATGTTTTGCAAATCGTTACTTTCTCCCATTCAATATGACAAAATAGCTGAGCATTCCATGAATGCAATTTCATATATACAAATAAACGGATAATACGCAAAAGTATTTATTTTTTGGCCGTTGGTCCTAGAATTAAAAAAAAAATTTTTTGTTTTTTTAAATTTGCCCTTTCGGATGCAGAGGCCATTTATTATTAATAATAATATACCGATGACCACCGGGGGACGTTCCACGCTCGGCATCACCCACCCGAGGTTTCCTCGCGCTTGGCATCACTTAACCGCAACGATTGTGCTTCCTCAGTAAATGAATTAAATACAAATTATAAATTAAATTAAATTTACAAAATTGTTTCAACGAGACGAACGGCCTGCGAAGAGTTTAAATCGTATTGAAAATTATAAAATTTATTGTGGAAAATTTACTGAACTTGGGATGGCCAGGTGGTCACTTGGTGTCACCAGACTTGACCGCATCCCCAATGATGCCATTAGGAGCAGGTTTAGCATTGCGCCACTGACAAAATGCGCGAATGGCGTCTTCGCTGGTTTGGACATGTCGTACGCCAAGTGAGTAGTGGCGTGGCGAGGACGGCGTACGACATGGGACTCCTCGGACGACAACGTAGAGGAGCACCCAAGATGACTTGGCTTCATCGGGTCAGGTGAGACATGACCGAGCTTGGCCTGTCGGAGACAACAGCATTGGATAGAGGAGAGTGGAGGGGAGGGTAAGGTCCGCGACCCCGCAAGGGGATTAATAATGGCGAGGAAGGAGAAGAAGAAGATTTCAATTCACAAAATGTTTCAACGAGAACGAACGGTCGAAAGTTTAAATCTTATTGAAAATCATAAAATCTATTGTGGAAAATTTCACTGAACTTGGCGCCATATTTATTATAATTAACTTATGATTATTTTATATCTTATTTATTGATGAACAAGATAAAATTTTTTTTTTCTCTATTTTGAATTTTAACAAAACACAATTTGTTTTCCTATTATCTTCATTAATATCAATATTTAAATTAGTTTATGTTTACCTAACGATATGATATTATACAATTAGAAAATGTAACTATATTTAGTGTGCTGTGCTTGTCATACTAGTTTTTTTTTGGGTCGAGATATATTTAGTTTCCGCCGATATATTAAAATTCAAGATGTAAAATTTAATCTTTCCTATGAAGTGTAAGAGTCAGGGGCGGATTAAAGGGGGGGGCGGGGGAGCGACGCCCCCTCCCGAGAAGAAATTCACAATATTATAAAAACTAGTAATCTAAAGAAATTATGATTTCGGGCTTTAATTTCAATTGAATTTGTTACCAATCAATTTAAATAAATAGGAAAGGGGTCTAAATGGGAATAGATGTCCACAAAGTCCTTAAATAAAAAAAATAAAAAAAAAACCGCCCCCCCCGACAAAATTGCATTAATCCGCCACTGGTAAGAGTAAAGTGTGCTTCAAACAATTTCAAGGATAAAATGAGAATATACATTTTAAAGAGCTGTTGTGAAGCTAAAAGAACAGAGAGAGAGAGAGATACAAAATTTGATATTTGGAATCTAAAGCTCTATTTTTAAACTCATTCGATGGCAAAATTTGATATATTTCTATAACAGGACACACATGTAAAGATTCCCACAGAAAAGCGCAAATTCTGAAGTGGAATCGTTACACGTGTGTCTGATCCCCTGGGAATGGGGGATTACTGTCTGGAAGAAGGCATAAAAGGCCACCCCCCACTCCCGGGCGGGATCATTCTCTCTCTCAACCTCCGAAGTACCAGACCTTGTATATTAATATAATAAACATAAATTTAAAAATTACAACACTTTTATTGAAAAACCCCAACAAAATTCCCTGAGAAGGCAACATACAACACCTGATGCAAAGCAACTTACAACAGAGCATCCAAAAAATAATTGATTTATGAATCTTAATCAAATTTGTTGAAGAAAATTTTAAAAAAATCGAAAAAATTAAAAAAGTACATCAGTAAAGTACTAGTGCTTTATGGTTGATTTTGTTCAAAAGCTTCGTGTTATGTCCCAGTGGGGCAGGGCCGCAGACAGACGGGACAAACCCCGGGGCTACATAATAATACGGGCCACCCCCACCCTTAATTTTTTTTAGTATGTTAAAGGGTATTGTGCCAACAGTTTTTGACACAATTTTTGAAACGATTGTACATAGCTTACAATATTTATTTAAATAAAAAAGTTATTTAAAAATTTTTCAAAATTTCCTAAACATAGGGTTACCATAAGTTATTGAGACCAGACCTTGACAGAGGACTTCCGGGGGGTCGGGGGTATGGAAAAATTTTTGAAAATTAGACACTGAAATCTGCGTTTTAGCTATCCTGAGACGGGAAAAATATCAAACTTGCTTTGAGCTTAAAGGGTCCGGGCCCCTCAGGAAAAAATTTCAAGAAAAATGATTTTTTTTATTGAAATTTTAAGGTTTGAGTTATTTTAAGATTTAAGCATAAAGGGCCCGGGCCCCTCAAGAAAAAAATTTCAAGAAAATGATTTTTTTTTAATAACCATTGAAATTATTTTTTATTAGAATTTTAAGGTTGGAACGCAAAGGCCCCGGGCCCCATCAGAGGACCCGGGCCCCGGGAATATAGCCCCCCCTGCCCCCCCCCTGTCTGCGGCCCTGCCTATATATGAAAAAAATATAGAGAGAAAGTATTTTGAAGTTTATAACGAATTGTGGCTCTTTTCATATCATTCATCCAGAAAGTATTTTGTATTATAGAGCTTAAATATCTATTCATGGCTTGGGTCCAATGGGGGGGGGGGGGGTTTGAATCTCCAAATCCCCCCCCCCCCGTGGCTACGCCTATGCTTCTATATATAAAGAGAAATAATCTCACATTGATTTAAATTTTAAATTTGTTTTCTTTAAACGGAAATTTTTAGTTAATTATGAAGTTTTTTTTTTTCCATGAGCCGTTAAACACATACAAGACATTGTTGTGTGCTGTGTGCTGTGCGCCAGTCACACCAGATTTTCTTTACTTCGATTAGACATAACATCACCTTTCTTTTCCTATTTAATCCGCCACTACTATAAATATTGACATCAATTATGATGAGAATACCAATTCCAACTAAATCATTCAAAGTATATAGAGGTCTATAATCTTTTTAAATAAACTGCTAAAATGTTACCCTCGAGGATATTAATTATTTATCTCGAAATACCGCAAAAAATAACTTGTTAAGATATCATCAGTATCGAATTTTGTTAATTCAACAAAAATCACGAATTTTCTTTTTTTTCCATCGGAAAACATAAATTACAATTCGGTATAATTTTTTTAATGTATTGTATTAATTTATTATATGAGAACCTGTCTGTTGATAATAAACGATCCAACCAATTTATGTGTTAAATATATATACACAATCAAAGAAAATGAGATATGAAATAACAAAAAAAAAAAAAAAAATAATAGTAATAATAAAAGAGAGATGAAGGAAATAAAGTCAGAGAGGGGATTGGCTTTATCAAGTTATGATAAATGTCTTTCTTAAAAGTAGAAGCTAAAAATTATATTCGTATATATAATCGTGACCTGAATAAAGACACCCTGACTACTTTCGCCAAATGCGTCACCAACCATTGGCAGAATAGGAAGGTAGAATACAGTCTGTACAAATGGAAAGATTTGAATCTCTAGCGAAATTTGGTGTGTGTGTGTGTGTGTGAACACGATTGCTTAAAAACCAAAGCAGCTAGATCGATGAAATTTGGTATATGCTCCTTACACTAAAATTGTAGATTTTTATCAACTTTTGGAGTAAATACGTCACTTGGAAGTAGTACTTTACTTAAAAAGTTTTTTCAGAAATTTTGAAATTTTCAATTTCTTCGTTATATTATGATAAAATACTCAATTTTAAAAAAGTTTTTATTCTTTGATATTTTCCGGAAAACTGAATAGTTTTGAAATAATCACAGAAGAAAACGACATTTTTCGTTAATTTTGAAAAGGAAAATCAAAATATATTTTTCTTTCCAAAATTAACGAAAAATGTCGTTTTCTTCTGTGATTATTTCAAAAACTATTCAGTTTTCCGGAAAATATCAAAGAATAAAAACTTTTTAAAATTGAGTATTTTATCATAATATAACGAAGAAATTGAAAATTTCGAAATTTCTGAAAAAACTTTTTAAGTAAAGTACTACTTCCAAGTGACGTATTTACTCCAAAAGTTGATAGAAGTCTACAATTTTAGTGTAAGGAGCATATACCAAATTTCATCGATCTAGCTGTTTGGTTTTAGCATCGTGCCACACACACACCCAGACCTAATTCCAAAAGAATATACGAGAAAGTCTCGGGGAAGTCATTCCCATATTTTTATATTGAACTCATATATGAGGCTAGAATTTTTCCATCAGGCACAGTTTTAGATATAGAGGAAAAAATTTTTAATAGAAAATGTACTCTAAAATGGCTCTCTATTTTGAATTTTCAAGATTTTTTTAAAAACTTAAAAAATTCGATTTTTTTAAATTTTAAACAGTTTAGGGCACGTCTAAATTATTGGGGTGAGGGGGGAGGAAAAATCTTGAAAATTCAAAATAAGAGCCGTTTTAGAGCACATTTTCTATTAAAATTTATTTTTCTCCATATCTCTAAAAGTGTGATGGGGCAAATCTGAAATAATATATATTTTTTTTTTAAACATTCACACTTTTTCTCATTCACACTCACACTCACACCCACATTCACACAGTCTTTTCGGCAACTTAGGCATTTAAGACTTTTATGATAACCGTTGTAATTAATATACTGTATATATTGGGGGTTCAGGCATTTTTATTTAAGCCATCTGGTATCCAAATGCCTTAAATAAAATCATCGGACTGCCTGGGGTCCGAACCCGCGATGAAATAATATTTGAATTTATGAAAAATACTTCTAGAAACTCATATCTTTATTCTTGCGAAAGAAAAAATTTCAAATTTGTCGACCAGTGAAAATGGACAGACTTTTATTTTGGGAAAATCCGCATTTAATTTTTTCAGTTCAATTTTCTCTAATTTGACAGTCATTAATAAAAAAAAAGGTGCAATTTTCTATCTCACATTCTCTAGTCATTTTATTGAAATTGCAAAAGAGAGGGTGAAAAGGGGAGAAATAGGGAGAAGAGGGGTGGGGGAGGGGGAAGAGTTTGAGAAAAGTGAAGTAAAGGGTAAAAGAGGAATCCATCCAGGCGTGATATTAAGCGAGAGAGAGAGAGAGAGAGAAAGAGAGAATGGACCAATTAGTCAGTTCAGAGGTCAGCAGAAGAAGCAAAAGGGTGAAGAGTCTAACAAGTGCTCCGGAAAAAAATAATGAAATTTCAATTGGAAAATAGACCCAATTACGATCACGGCACTCGGGGGGAAAAACACTCAGGTTAGTAGATATTTTATTTCATTTATTTTTTATTTATTTATTTATTTTTTTGTCGAAGGCACTATTTAAAAAAAAGATATTGGAAACGTTGATCCGCTTGGTGGATGCTAAGCTTATATAAATAAAATTTTAGTATTCAAATAGGTGGAAAAAATGAGCAAAGCAGCTAGTTATATTTCAATTTATTATCAAACTAGGGCCGACGTTTCGGTCGCATTGTGGGACCATCTTCAGAGCCAGGTTCTTGTCTCAATATATATATAATCCTGGGGACATACATAATTGTAAATGTTCAATCATGTCCATGTCCAAAAAATTTAATTTTAGCATACCATGGACAGAGAGACTCTCTTACAATTGTGTATGCCCAACTTGGTGAGGATCATATATATTTTCAGACATTAACCTGGCCCTGAAGATGGTCCCATATGCGACCGAAACGTCGGCCCTGGTTTGATAATAAATTGAAATATAACTAGCTGCTTTGGTCAGAGTGAAACAGTATAACATTTTTAAAATATATCAAGAGTCGCGGGAGCCGAGCAAGGAAAAGGCAAAAGAAAGCAAAGAAACTCTTAATACTAGCATTTAGATGATATTCCAATAAATTCCAATGGCCCATTGCATTTACAGGGACGAATCGTCCCTAAGACGACGATTATCAAGAAATATTTTAAATCTTTAATAAAAGATAGGGAAGTGAAAAAATTTTTTTGAGAAACTTTTCTCTTTCTGAGCGAATATCTCAAAGAAATTTTAAAGATTTCGGAGGCAAATTGTTTTTATATAAAACTAGAATAAATAAGGATTATTTTGAGCACAAATTCATCTCCCAAATTGCCAATTTCAGATGGTCAAAAGTTAGTCTCTTATTTTTCCTTTTTAAAGTGAAACTTTAATTTTATCGACTCGAATTTTTTTCGCCCATCTATCAGCATGTCTCGTTACAAGTCGTGAAGTCAGAAGCAGTGACGTCACAAATCGTGACGTCACCAACGACTTACACCAGGTTTCTTCGCATAGACTCCGAAACGACTGGTCCGATTTTCATGGGAGTTTTTTTTTATGGGTAGAAAATTATCCAGAGGTGGTTTTAGGATATCATTATATCAAATTAGGGGTAGGGAACCCCCTATCAGAGGTTCACAAATCTCTCACTCGATTTTAATAGAATTTAAAATGTCGCTTTTCTAGGTTGTAAATAATTAAAAAAAATGGTATTTCAGAATTTAAAATGAAAAAGAAAAATTAAAATCTAAGGGTGGTTCCTTAATTTGAGTGAATTAAATTAGGAGATATCCATTTTGTTAAAAAGGCACCTGCCCTCTTTCTAATGAATCAATTCTTCTCAGTTGCATGTAACACGCATGTGATAATCCTCTTCCCACCTTCCTTTTGTTATATAAGATGATGATTAGATTTGATTAAAATTTCCATCTTTCTTATCGATATCTTTCAGATTTTATATTTTTCTTTTTTTTTTTATTGATATCCAATTATAATTATCTTAGTAAGAGTTTGAGAAATCTTGAAGATTTTTTTATACTTCAATCATTTCTGAAGTCGACTTTTCGACTTTCAAGTCGACTTTTTAAAAATTCTGTAACTCGTGCTTAGGAGATACTCAGTAAATATTTATTATTATATTAAATATATTTATTTATTTATAATATAAAGTATTTAAACATTTTATTAAATACATCACAGACAAATATTGTTTTCAATATTTTTATAAAAAGAATATTCTATCCAGAAATTGCACGTGATTTGGCACCGAACATTAAAATAAAATATGAATTTGAGTATCAAAATAAAACATTAAAATCGAGGAATTCAAAATGCCACATATGTTCACTAACCGATCTTAGAAAGCGTGTTGATTGGTGTGTTATGTGGTAGGTTTTAAAAGAAAAATGGAAGTCAATCAATGAAAACGTTACAAACTATATTACCATTGGATACCAAGTGGCATTGTATGAAAAAATTCGAAGTCATCCAGTGAGAATCGATTCTAATCGACTTGAAAGAGTTTCGACTCGATTCTAAAAAGTCGATTATTTTCAGTAAAAGATCGATTCTTGATTAAAAGTCACCTTGCTACTAAATTAAGTTGACTTTTCCATCTCTAATCTAGCTAATGTTTTACTGTTTGCTCCAAAATACTTTTATATTATTTATTTTAAAAGAATTCATGCCTTTGGCATCCAACTATACCATATTTAACAAAAATATTTTGTTTTTATCGCACTATTTTATGTTTATTTGAGAAACCCCCTAAGTCAACGAAATTTAAAATTCAATGTAAATTCATGTATAAGTGATGCAGGGTAATTGAAGAATATTGACGATGTATTTGATAGAGTAAAAACGAATAAGACTGGAAAAATGTCCATCTTTTGTCATTACCAACTTTTATTCAGTTTTTTTCAATTTCCCAAAAGTTGTTGAACTTTGAATTATAGGGTTTCTCAAATAATCGATTCAAATAGAGAAGTAATTTTTTCGGTTGCCGTTAATTAATTTAGTTAGCAACAAAAATCAGCCGTTAAATCATTTGGACAGCAAACAAAGATT